>VXAD01002565.1:73281-116426 GCA_013399195.1 Dicrurus megarhynchus | reverse complement strand
TATTATTATTATTATTATTATTATTATTATTATTATTACTGCTATTTTGAAGGAAAAGCCGGGATGCTCCCGGCAGCGGTCGGCGGCACGGGGAGGGCAGCGGCCCCGGCACCTGCGGCTGCTCCCGGGCTGGCGCTGCCCCCGCCCGGCCCCGGCGCTGCCGGCTCCCACCACGTCTCCTTATCCTCGGCCCCAGCTTCCCAGGCCACCGGGAGCGGGGAGCATCCCTGTCGCCTGTGCCAGAGCGCCCGGCGGCTGTGCCAGGGCTGTGCCGCGGGGGAAGGAGGGCAAGCGGGGGGAAGCGCTTCCAGGATCGGGGGCAAACCGGCTCATCAAAGCCATGCTGTCTGCCCACGTGGCAAATAAATACAGTTTGGAAGGAAGAAAAAAAAAAAAAAAAAAAGCAGAGCTGGGCAGTGCTTCCCAAGAAGAGTCAGCCCTCCATTTTAGTAGGCGACATCCCCCAAACCTCTGCTGTCAGAAATTGCACTAAATGTCAAGTTGTTCTTTAGACTTTGCTGCCACCAAAGAAGAGAGTACGCAGAGATACAGGCTGAACTTGGCTGTATAAACGAAGCTACAAAGTGCACGCGACCTTCATCACACCTCTTGTGTGCCTGTGTTTAACAAACGTCTCGACGTGTCGCACGCTGTCTGCCAAACGCTTTACAGAACACTTCATGATACTTTACTTCTACAAGCCAAAGACCGAGGAAAGAGAAACACATTTGTTTGCAAGTCATATATAAACTGCGTTGGTAATTACTGCATTAACACATACCAACGTTTTAGTTTTAAAACTCAGGTAAAATAAATGATCTATTCCAGCGTCTTTCTAGTGAGAGACTAATATGGTTAAAGAGCACAGGAATTTCCCCTTTAAAGAAAGCAAAAGGGAGTCACATTTATGAAAAGCTAAATATTTTAACTGAGAGATACCATGAATGAAAGTAGATGTAGGAATGTTAAGCAAAACCTCTTTCACTTTGGAATGTACGGATTGTGTACAGGCTTAGAGTGGAGCTAGTAATGTATTACTTGACCTATTTTTTTAAGCCAATGAAAGATTTAGGTTAACTTCATCATGTGTTTTTAACCACTTTCTTCCAGACATGCAGCAGCATTTTCTAAATGCGTGTCACAGTGTTTATACAAGTCTCTTTTATTGAGAGCATAAGTCTCATAATGTAGCCTGATCGTACTTCCATTAAAAGAATGGGCTTGCTCTTCATTTCCATAGTAGTCTCATTAGCAAATTCTGATCGTAAAGAAATTATCCTTAATTTCTTTATTTCACAAAGAATCTTCATCTCAAATTTTTTTCAATGCTAAGCAGCTGAGTTATCTAGGGAAAAGGAAATTTTCTCATTACTGCAGCAATTTATCTGCTATTTCAATCAAGTGTGTCTGTAGTAGAGACCTCTTTCATTCTTAACCTTAGGGAACGTATTGCGTAGATGAGAGACCTACAAAATGAGGAATCTTGGACAAGCAACAGAAAAAACGTGTGTGTGGAGTATTTGTTAAAGTGATTGTTGTCAGGTAACATCTGGTTGCTTCAGGACACAAGTTTCAGTAAGATACAATCAGCTGAGACTGTATTAAATAATACAACATATAGATTTAGTAGGTTATTTCCACCACTTAATAGTTATATCACAATGAGTTGTGCCACTAGTCCATGTTTACTATGAGAATTCAAACGGTATACTAAATAAATACTCTGTACAAGACAAGGAACAATTCCATCACACAGTGAAATCCATTACTCAAGAAGTATGAAAGTACTGATGTGTGTTTGTTGGTCCTTCCTGAGCATTCTTCAACCAAGCCTAAATACATGCTCACTCCCCAAGCATAAAAGATGAGCACCCATGGCTGCACCTATCTGCCATCTGTGGGTGGTGTCTATACCTTCACTTTCTTACATCGTGAAACAGGACGCTTGTTTGATTTTTTTCCGAAGGGAATTCATCACTATGAGATGCTGTTAAATAGAAGGCCAGTTGTGACAGGAAAGCATAAACTACCTGTGCATCAGTCTTGGAAGGGAAAAACATATTTATAGAGCTTACATTAGAACTTACTCCCAGAATTGCAAGCACTTAGGGGAGAGCTATTGGTGTCGTACTTTGGTAAAATCAGAGAACCACTTCTTTTTGTATATATAAAAATATATAATAATGCACGCCCTCCTTTAAAAGACAGAAAGGTATATTTTTGACCTAGGAAGACTTTAATGAAAACCAAAATACAGCTGTGATTCTGACATTCTCGAAGAACAAAATGAATCTTTGTCACGGTTTAAAACATTGTTAAATAAATAGTTGGTGTACCTACAATTTTCCTTTGATAATTTTGATGATTATAACAACGCATTTAAAAATGATGAGCAAAGCTACATCTTCAGTAACAAACTTTGTCTCTAACTTGCTGAAGCAAAACACGTAGGTCTGTGCCATATGGTAAAAAGACACATATTATTATCAAAAAGAAAATGTGAATGCTTTTTTATTATTCCCAAACATTTTTAAGCTAATGCTAGCTTATTTTTAAATCACATAAGGTGCTTTGAAGAGCTTGGGAGAACCACAGTTGCTTTTATTTTGATTTTCCTTTAAGGTTATCTCAGCCTCTCAAAAAGCTAACCACTCTGAAACTACCTTTTTCAATCACAATAATTAAGGCCTTGCTTTATGGCATCCAATCATGATATGAGAGGCTTAGGATGTGGTCGAGAAGCTAGGTAGCTTTACAGAAATGCATTTCCAGACTAAATCTTCCCCTAAAATAGTTTGTCAGCCTTACATAGACAAATAATGAAATTCTGTCCTTGACTCAGCCTAGTTCAATTCACGTAATATGTCAGATTACCCACCATTTCAAAGGTGCCTTCACAGAGGATTAAATCACCTAGTTGTTCCAGAATTTAGGTACACACACACACAAAAGAACCCCCCAAAAAAATAGAAAATAAAAAGAAAGAAAGGAATTATTATGAGTCCTGATTATTCAATAAAGGACTTAAAAGGAGGTTTGCCTAAATTAATGATCATCATATAACAGTGTTCATCCATAAATCTGAAGTAGTAAGGTGCAAAAGTCTGCTGTTCTTCAGGAGTACTATCTGGGAATAACTGAAATCAGTGGGAACCCTGCAAGTGTTACCAGAGGAACGAGAGGTCCAGGGAAGGGTTCCTGCAGGGGGTACCACAGGGAATCTCCTGCTTTCCTCATGACAGCAGCAAGTCTGCAACTGTTGGTGGTGGAGTTGAATTACACAATAACATGTAAAGGGAAGAGTAATACACTCTATAGCTGAAAGTTATAAAAACTACACTTTTTCATCCACCTACATTTAAAATTATAAAGGTATTTGTATGCATACATATATCATCCCCTACTGGAGCTGTTTTCCACTTCCTTTTTTCTTTTCTTTTTTAATTACAGAGTCTACTTCCATTTTTACAAGTACTTCCAAGCAAGTCATCTGAGAGGAATGTACCCTTAGCGGCTCAAATTAATTTTTTTTTCCTGCATTATTTAAAAGTAGACTTCAGATCGTGACTATTTGTTCTAAGAGTAATAAGCAAAGGACCAGATGCTAGAGTCTTTTCAATTACAGAAACATTTAAAGACAGCTGTACCATATAAACTCTCATGGAGGAATCATATGCTTGCAGCATCTGGTGAGTTTTGGCCATGCCTCCAGCACGTCGTATCTGTTCTGAGGCACGAGCTAGGGTGAGGCTTACTTCGCCATATGTGGTTTTGGGGTAGGGGTGTGCAGTTTTTTGATGCTAAACAAGGACTAACACTTCAGGTCTTAACATTTAGTGGCAGGAAATAAACACTACTTTCAACCCCTGTAACACCTTTCATAGGAGAGTCAAAGGGGCTGGTGATAAGTTGATATGACTACCTTACATTAATTATTTCACCAGGATAAAATACCAGGGTTTTTATCCAGGAGAGAGCATCCTGTACTTGTGAATTTTCTGCAATTTCATCCCACGTGCACAGACATGAAGAATATATTTCTGAGAACATTGTTCTGATGAGTCACGTTCCTGGTGGTGTGAAAGCACATCCAGAAAATAACCATGCTGGAGTCACTACCCATAAAGTGGCATGAGAAAGCACCAGTAGAGCAGGTATTACACTACAGGAGCACTGCTCCTACTTGTGGGTCGATGGCCATGCAAAGATAACATTTGAGAAGGTTATAGCCATGCAGCTGAAACTGTTCAGAACATTCATTTTCCTTTCAGAATTTGCATTTGCCTCTTTTCTCTGACAAAGGTGTTCCCCATGTCAGCAGTAACAGATTGAAATAGGACTGAAGAATCATGCCCTCTCTCACACTCTGCTTTCAGAAGTTACTCTCAGTAACAATTTTGTTTCACAGCCCCGTTTTTCTGGCTGGCTAACATGAGCTCTGGGTAACCCTTTGTTGAGGTTCTCATGATGACACAAGCCATGTTGTTGAAACAGTATGTTCTAAAATGAAATGAACAGTACGTACAAATTATACACATGCGATCTGGCAGCCAGTACCACACTGCAAATGAATAAAGTTCTGGAAAGGACCATTAGGAAGCACCTAAAAAAGCAAAGCTTAAGTGTCCTGTGTTTGCCCTTCAAAATAACACAGGTGCTGGACAAACGTTTTAAAATATATGAACACTTTAATTACATATTAAAATTGCAATAATATTCTTTAGTACAAATGATACTAAGAGCTCTGACTCAAGTACAGGAAACTGCTGTGTTAAGCTAAACTGTGCATCTCATGTATCTTTATTAAATCTATTTCCCTCCCCACATATTAGCTTATGTACAACTAAGAAATTCTGAGGAAACTCTGGCTTCTTCATCTAGGTACCTAAAAGGGGACTGTTTTGAAAACTTGGTTCCAGTTCTGAAGATGAAATATTCTCCAAAAAATTGTTGCTTACATACCTAACATCACAAATTTAGTCACAAGTGATTAATTTTTGTTTCTGTTTACATACAGATGCCTATTGAGAAAAGCCATTTAAATTGTGTATCAAAAAACTTAAGGAACTCAAATCACTGGGCCATGTAAGGTTAGATAAGTTTCTGCTTGATTGTATTTTACATGAAGTGTTTATCAGAATCATATTAGCTGTGCTTTTATAAGCGATCCAACTATATATCCTTGCATATTTTTATTAGCATACAAATATCTAGGTTTTATTAGGAGACATTAGCTCCACTAAATGTTAGGTATATAACAAATCCAGCTTTGATGCTGTTGATCATCATACCAGTAGTTTACATCTGACATAAAACTGTCAGAAGCATAGAAGTGACTCAAGTCACCATAAACCACAAAGCTCTGTTCACATAAGTTACATCCCCTTGTAGAGCTGGGAAATTTCCCTTGCCACTTTTTGCATATATTTTAGAGAGCTGCCTAGCCAAGGCTGCCCTTGCTTTAAAAGGAGTGGGAACGTGAGGATACTGCCATATATAAACAGCAGATACTACGCCCTGTTTCCATACATGTAATTCTAATTTTGGAATAATTGCATCTCTTTTTTCTTGTTTGATATATGATTAAAAAAAAAAACTGGGGTTTGAAGTATTTTTCTGTGGAGAAGAAAATTCATTCTGAGTTTTGATGACTTAGCACAGAGAATATCTGGGTTACGTTCTTAATTTGAACAACATCCATTTTGCTGCATTACAGTGGCCCAAAACAACTACTTTAAAATAAAAGCTTGAGTAGAGAAAATAATTGCATTTTGTTAATAATTTGAAAGTTTTGTTTCATGTTTATTTGGTTTGTAAACAACATTTAAAGTCTAACCTGCTGAATTTTGTCTAACCTGCTGTGCCTACTTTTTGCTTTGTTTTGTTATTTTATTTAAGCAGAATACTGTCATCTTATACAACATGCAAATGGATCCACGTTCTTCTGAAAAACTCCTTTTAGAATTATTCCATCCCCTAAAATCCCTTCTTTAATGTAAACAATACTGAAACTCTTGATACATCAGTTCCACAACACTATTGTTAACTTTCTTAATGTAAGGGTAAGGACTCACATGGCTCCTTACAGGCAGCTCCTAAAATATGTTATGTTCTACATTCCGAATAACTCCTAACTATTTCAAAGTCCTGGCCCATTGTCTGCCAGTAGAAACATCCAGAAACAGTTACTTGAAAAAATGTGTTTGAAAAAAAAATAATTGTCTGTGCAGTTTGCCTAGGGCAGATTTAAACTCTTGAAAAGGTGATCACTAGTCACAACTATTTAACAAATTATTGTTAAGCAGTTAAATTGGCCAGGTTGAGACAACAAAAAATAATTAAATCCATAAACATTTTTTCACCTCTCCCAAGCTACTCTATGTACCAGTTATTTGTAATTTTCCCCTCATACTGAGTGATGTTGCTCATAATGGATGCTTAAAGAAAGCTAATAAATGACACAAAAAATCAGATAAATTCTTGGATTTTTGAAACAAAGAGTTTCACATGTTTTCCAGAGTTATTACTTCAATTGTAAATAGATTTTTTTCATGTTCTTTCTATAAAGAAAAAGAAAAGGTATAAACAATTTACTTTGTTATGATTCTCACTATTCTCCACTGAAATTCTCTTTCCCAGAGTCAGAGATGTACTGCAATTCCAGTAATAAGCTGTACTTGGATTTATGAGCAAAACACAGTGTAAATCATGACATGAAGACATGTAATTCTGTTTTCTATGACTCATCAGCTTTTTTCCAGTTCCCAACTTCATATCCAAAAAGCCCACCTTTTTTTTCTTCATTGTTTATTTATTTTATTTTTTTAATTTGTGGGATAAATTGCATGGCCCAGACACTCCAAAAGAGAATACTCAAATTTTCCTCCTATTTCACAGCTGTTCTCTTCTGAGTTTTCATTCTTTCTTTCCCCTATCTCTTCTCTGAGAGTTGAAATATCACTGAACATTTTCATTGACATTTTCTGATCCTGCTAGAATGCTTCTGGTAGAAAGAAAATCTATAAACCAGAAAATAAAAAGTAACCTATTGAATTTTTCTTAAATTCTCAAAAATTGATAAAAAATCATGATTTGCAGAACCTGTCATCCCATTATTAGGTTTGTCTTTTTATTGTCCCTTCTGGTCTTAAATGAAAAAATAGTAGCAATAAGTGTTATTCGGTTGCTCAAATCCAGAAGAAAGCAAGAAGTGCCACACAATGCATTAATTCTGTTTAAGCTGATACACAACACAAAGCATAAAATCCCTCCAAGAATTTCTGTGTTATTTCACATCCCCTGAAACCAGCATCACCGAAAGACATAAAGGATTTGCTTTTGACTTCAGTGAGTATGGAAACAGATTCTGGTTTTTGGGTGGGGTTTCCACTACTTAAAATTTTCAGCAGGACAGAAATGAGATGTAACCTTCTCCTAAAGACAGGCTCTCATACCCCAGCTACTCTCATTTTGCTAGATCTTGATGTTCTTCTTGAATGCCTGAGGAACTTTATCTTCTCGTTTGGCACAGTTCTAAATTGGCTTAACTCATATTTATCCAACATTTACCTGCATTATATTTTCAAGGGTAATTTGTGTCCTTCTCCAAGAGCATTTATTTTTTGTGCTCTGTAGGGTTCCACTCTGGCCCTGTTCTTACTCAGCAATCTGAAGCTGCTGAAGTTGGTCATTGGCATGATGCTGGATTTCATTTCTGTGCCGACAGGACACAGATATTGTCAACCAAACCAGCAATTTCAGACAGTGCTATTACCATATTGACGAGCTGGTAAGCAGAAAAGCCTCTACAAGCAACAATTTTCTTCAGTTAACATCAGAGAAAACCCCTGAACTGTTCATGGCTGGCTCTTGCCATCAACCCAAACCCACTTGAACTTCTAACCCAGCTTGAAAATTCAATGTAGGTTCATTGGTTAAAAACTATATGTTTTATGATTGCAAGCTCTTCTTTCAGTGTTGCAGTCAAAAGATTAAGGCTTCCTATTATTAGTTGAACTAAATATGCTTTGCTTATTGCTCACTCATGCTTTTATGTTCCCTAGGCTAGATTATTTTAATGCCCAGCTTGTTGATCTGCCGAGGAGGCCGATTATCAAATTTCATCTTTTGTAGCAAGTGCTGTTTCCAGAGCAAGTATTGTACAGACTAATGCATGTTGCATACCTGCTGTTCTCTCACGGTGGCTACTAATACACCACAAAATCTATTTAAGCTATTACTGCTCTTTTACTACCAAGTTTTTTCATGAACTTTGACTTATTATAAGAGATATTTGTCAGGGGGCTGATTCTACCAGGTTAAGCATTCTGGAAGGTGATTCCATTCCAGGTTAACGGAAGCTTTATCACTGACTTCAGAAAAACAAAAAAAAAGAGAGATGTAAACCCACATATTGTCTGCTCGTGTTCTTAAAGCTATTGCATGGGCACTGGGTAGTGGATTTCTGCTTGTATCCCATATATATCTCAGAAAGTGTTGGTGTATCCCAACTGGTGGATTCAGAAGCACTTTTCAGCTCCTGAATCCCGGTGCTTGTGCACTATAGCTGTATCCTACATATTGAAATAAAACTAGGTATAGGCACTGTTTCTGTGCAAGCTCTGATTTTCTTCTAAAGGGAACGCTCGTGTGTCATCACCCTTCTGCCAGGCTGATCAGAGCACTGGGACTGACAGAGGCAGTCTGGGCTGCTCTGCCTGGTGATGGTCTGAGTATGATTTGCATTGTTTTCTGAGGGGTTCTGGCTTCAGCTATGTCTGTCAGCTGCCATGAAATGCTTAATAAGTGTTTCACGTCTAAGCTGTTTAATTATATTTTGGTCTTTCCTGTGAAAAAGAAAATATTAAGAGTTTCGTCCCCAGGACTTGGCTTTTAAATGACCAGAAATTAAACCTACCAGAACAGTGTCATTAGAACCTTTCCTGAGAACACAGAACTTCAAGGGTGAGTGGTGGGGAGTGAGAGGATTTATAATTCTCTAGCACTGACAACGAAGGTAATTTCACAACAGACTGCAGAATTGTTTATAAAAAGTCCTTACAAGAGCAAAAATTTCTGCACAAAGGAGTACCACCATTTAAAAGGAAAAGAGCAGTTATAGAACCCCTAAAGTTGTAGCTAAGAATATGGGCCTAGAGGGATTACACTGAAGATTAAAATATTTTGGCTCTAGTGACTGCTGTAATGAGAATACATATAAACTGACAGAGGTGAAAAGTATTTAATTTAGATGGCAGCCTACAAAAATTAAGGTGAAAATAAGAATTGCTTAGGGGTAATAGATTGAGGGTACAAGATTCATCTTTTAAGTGTTAACATTTTACATGACAGTGTGATACTGTAATTAAAATGGCAGCATTCTTTGTTTGGGGAATTTATTTTACATTCCTAATTGTCTTGTAATTCCTAGGTTATGATTTTTTTTCTAGCAATTTTTGACTGACAGAAGTCAAGGATTTTTCAGAGCAATACAATGGAATGAGTGAGCTTCGTTGTACTGAGCAAAAGATTAAGCAGCAACTTGTTTTAATTGTTGTAAATTATTAAATTAAACTACTCTTGAATATTAATATTTGTTCTGGTCTATCGTGAATATGAACATGGAAATTGATTTCTTTCTAGTAACTGGATCCTTAAGAACTTACCCCAAACTTTGAGCCCCTTTGATGTTCAAAGGCTGAGATCAGAGATGAGAAGAAAAAGAATGGGGACCTCTTCACAATATTTTTACCTTTGAAGTCTCAGGTTAAAAGTACTATTTCTGTGTGCTTAAACAAGCAAGAGAATGAAGGATAAGATCATGAATTATGATAACAGACAAGTGACAAATGTTTTGCATGAAGTACTTTTCCTTGTCAGGAGAGAGAATGTTCTTCTAAGAGATTTCCAAAGAGATTGGCAATTTGTAGAGTCAATTATTGGGAGGGAAGAGATATATACTGTATTTGGGTTTAAGTGGGACTAAAGGATTCATTTGGAACTTTTCCCCTTGTCTCCCCCTACATTTCATACAAGTGGTAGCAAACATGCACATTATCCAACTGTCAACAAATCCCCTAGACTCAAGCCTGGAACAGTACATCCCATGTCTCCCCCCGAAAGTCTTTCATGAAAGCTCCTCTGTCATTCAAGATCATACTATTCCCTCCTCTACTTATTTCTAAGTGTCACTCAGCTCCATTCCACCAGCTTGGAAAAACGTCAAGAACTTTTATCTTCCAAGTCAGTTGCCAGTTCTGTTTAGTGAACAAGCCAGCAGGGACCTCTGGTGCCATCAATGCAGCTCTGTCAATGCCCCTCTCTTTAGGGATGGAGTATATCATTATCCCGATGGCTGGACAGAAAAAAAGCTGCATTTTTAGAATAGTTCTCAGGGAGCTGTTACTGGAAATCTCCTCCCTTGAGACAGACTATTGGCAACAAGTTTTGCTGCTGTGACATGAGGTATTGCATCAAGGCCCAATCCTGCCACTAATAAAGTTAGTGGGAAACGTGCCATTCTTTTCAAGTGAAGTCAACAGGATTAGTGTAGCAAATCAGGGCTAGAAAACGTACCTTGCATCTACAAATGCAAATGGAAAGTCATGTCCCAAGTGAGAATGTCATTTTACGTCTGGTTTCAGAATCTGGCGATGTGTCAAATCAGAATAAGTGCCTTCCCCAAGTTTAAAATCGACATTATAGAAAATGGAAGTTTTATTTTCACATTGCTACACTTCCATTTTTGGTTTTGCGGGTGTTTATTTAAGTTTGCTTCCAAAGTAAGCCAAGAACAGACTGTTTCAGTGTTGGATTTCTTTCTCCTCTTTAAAAAACAATTAGTTTCCTCTAATACAAGGCATAGGCATTGTAGAGATTTTAATTCTTAACAAAACTATTTTCTGATAGAAAATGGTTCACTTTATGCTTTTCCTTAACCAGCTCTAGCAGACTCTTTTAATTACGAACAGACACATTACACAGCTGTGCTAGGAAACATTTCTTAACCTGCTCAGCCTGAATGGAGAATTTCTGTTGGTGTCAGCTGTCAGACCCACAGGCTCTTGACTGCACTAACAGGTAACAGTCCCACTCTCTTGGCAAGGGCCCTTTTCCTGTAGAGAAATAACATGGTGCTAGGTTATTTTAATTTATATGTGTGCATGTGTATGTGTGTGTTGGTTTTTTTTTTTGTAAGATACTATCGTACTTGGCAATACTGTCTTTAATTCTACTTAAAATGACAGAACTGGATTGTCATCATTTTTAATGGGTAAAATCTATGCAGTTCATCAGAGGTGCTGTAAAATCTAATCAGAAATTAGGCTGTAAAATTAATAGGCCTATATTCCCTATAATGCTGTTTTATAAATCTGGAACTGTAGCAGATTTGGAGTTTCACATACGGTGCAACTCAGCAGTGGTGGAATCTTCAATTTAAACAAATAGCACGTGCAATATCTGGTACCCCATGCTAAAGAGCTACTGGCTGTGTTTTACTTTTGAGTAGTAGGGTACCAAATCCTTTAATTCCGTGCCTAGGCTTTCATTTGAGTGTATTTCTATACCACAGCTGTAAGCCATGGGATAACTTCCCCCCAGTTTATTTTTGTGCAGCAGAGGTTGAGAATGGCTGTAAGACACTGGCTTTGACCACGCAGCCCCTGTGTGCGACTATCCAGGTGACTGAAGGGCAGTGCTAACCTACCCCTGTTAGTCGGAGAGGAATGATGGGGGAAAGCGGGCAGGAGAGGTACAAGGAACGCTGAGAAAGGAGCCGGTGAACAGCACTGTGAAAAAGGGGAGCAGAGCCAGCAGCTCCCCAGCGCTGCCCGGCCCCGGCGTGGGGAGGGAGGCGGGCGATGGCTGCCAGCATCTCCTCCTCCCTGCGCTTGGCACAGGCACACGCACGGAGGCACCGAGCCTGGGCCGAGGTCTCTCCTTCCCAAAAGCCCGATGGGAAAATCCCAAGCGGGACTCCGCAGGATTTCCCCCCCCGCCCCGTGAGAGCAGCAGCGGGGCGAGGGGTGCCGGGCTGGAGCCTCCCCTGCCCCCGGCAGGATGGGGCAATCTGGCGGGACATATGTGACATATGTGACATTATGTAAGGAGCGGCTGCTGCCGACGGTGAGCGATGGCAGGGCGGCGAGAAGAGACAGCAAACCCTCCTTCCCTGGGCTGGAATGAGTAATTTGCTCCAATGGTAATTTGCACCATTTTAACGCCGGGTACCTCCCGTGTCATCATTATACAGTGTTACTATAAAACCTCAGGGTTCATCTGCAGAAACATTCCTTATGCCGGAGTTCTCTGCGGAGACATACTTATAAAAATTGGTGTGAGGGGAAGATTAAATAGATAAGAGCATAAAAACAGATTATAGAATAAATACAATCTTGTAGATTGCTTCAGTGGGGAGGCAGGAGCTCACAGTCCTGGTTCTCCCGACAGATTCTGTAATAACTGGGCAGACTCCTTCACCACTTTTCCCACCTCAGTTTTCCAGATTTGAAATGCCTATTTCAGCTCTTTCTCTACCTTAGCTAAATGTTGTAATACAACAGAAATACCTTCATTGCTGTCTGGCCTATGGAATCTGGATCTCAGTTTAGTCTTCAAACTTGGAACCAACAATTATCAACTCATAAATATGCTTCCTTTTGGTTATGGATTGTGTTCTCTTTTCTTGTAGGTCCTGCTATTCATGCCATTGCTATCTCCATCCCAAGAAAAAAGTGTTTGCCAAAGGCAAAAGAGCAAAACCTTTTTTTAACAACCTGATAGAGAATAAAACACAGTGAAAAAGATACTTTTTAAAAATCCAGTTAAAAAAATCTTTACTAGTATTTTTTTATATTAATAAAGCCATTCCCTGAAGTAATCATGTCTTACACCATTAGTGCACAGCAATATAAAACAAGGTGAAAACCTTTGAAAAAGTACTTAGAGGAATAAATCTGTAACAAGGAATACACTTTCTTCTCTGTCATAATTGCATATTTAAGAGGCCTCTGCTTTACCAGTTGCAATTCAAAGTGACAATGGCTGGCTTAGTGCTGTTGTCTTTTAGCTACTATTATAGAAATTATAGCTACACAATTTTCAAAGCGAGCAATTTTATGAAGTTAATTGTAACATTGTTTATGAATTTAAACCACACAATTAATGTATTATTTACAGACATGCATAATGGACTCTTTGTATTGAATGATGGTTTAAGAAAAAATGTAAATTATTTTGGAGCTACAATGATTGATTTATGAGGTAAAATTAAAAGTGCTAAGTATGTATTACTTGGCCACTCACCAGCTAAGTGGATGGGGGTGGTATGAAAAATATCTATATATAACTCATTGCAGTGCATGGATATCAAGGAATCAGAGAAATTATTTAAGCAAAGCAAAAGGATTAACCTAGAAGTAAATGGTGAAGATTTAAGAAAGGCAATTGGCTATCAAGGGAAGCCAGACAAGAATTAGATGTTCTTGCCTATAAAAATCTTCTCTAATGTCAGGTAATGGACACTTTATTCTTAGAAATTTTAAAACAGCTGGATCGAACAATATCAAATTAAAAGACAGCAATCCAGTAACATCTCTCATTAATATCTTGCTTTTTAAGTAATGGTGGGACTTTAAATGAAATGGTACCGAATATGAATAATGGAAACTACCTGCCTCTAATGAAGAAAGGACCTCTGTGGTACCAAGGGATCTGACTTCTTGGTACTTACCAAGAAGTACTGGAAGTACTTTCCATTTTTAATTCATTTGGAAGGAGAAAAAAAGAAAAAAAAGATACCATTATACATGGTGAATGTCATACGAATTCACAGGCAGTTCCATTAAAGAGCTTTAAACCAAGTAAAAAGTTTATTTAGTTTAGATAAAAAGTATGCCCTGCTGTTCTGCTGCAGCTCTTTATACTAGCAGATTTTAACTGAACAACAAATGGAAGAAGGTACTTGTTTTATTTCATTCTCTGAGCTGACAGTTTAACAAAAGCACGTAAAATCATACTACGGCACAGGACCAATTTGGAAGAAACACAGCAAAGCCATGCACTAAACTAAATGCTGCTTCCACCATCCTCTTCACTTCTGCTCAGCAAAGGAGAGTCTCAATTCACTGTTAGCTAAATCCCATGAACATCTTGCTAGCCCTTATCTGAACTAGCCTGCTTCAGGGAAAAGGAAACTATCTACAGGAAAACTGCTCTGGTAAGGGACAGTTCCTCTTGTCAAAGGGCAGAAGGAGATGGGTTTAGCAAGGAAGTTCATATAATTTAATGAAAAAATTAATCTAAGTGTTTCCATATTGATGGGTCTTGGTTTAAGCTCTAAAATTAAGGAAGGTTCACATTTCTATGAAACAGCCATGAACAGAACATAATAAAACTTACCTTTAAGCCTGAGCAAAATAACAAGGACGTTTTTTCTAGATTGGCAACTGTCAAACATTTTGACGTAGAAACAGGGCAGATGAATTACTTATTACTTTGATTTTGGATAACTAATTCCATCAAAATATTACAAAGCAAAAACATTGCATTAGCACGGAAATATTTATCCCTGAATTTTTGGTGGGCAAAATCAAATAAAATTCACCCAGATCTTGTGGCTTTTATTTTCTGTTGAACACACACACATATAAAAATTTCTATGCTACACCATCTTTGTGTATAAACAATGTAACATGTATAGCATATATGAAAACAGTTTTCTTTTCTCTCAGATTCACATTATTGTCTATTCCATATTATTTGTAACTGGTTAAGTATCAACTTCAGTTCATTTTGCAACTGAGCTTTGTACTCCTCCATTTATTCTCCTGCCAAAGCAACCTGACCCTTCTTCCACCCGAACATTAACACACATTATAAGTTTCAATTTTTCCTCTTTCTGGAAATTTATCTTCATACTTTGTGAACTTTGTAACTCATATTTTCATCAAATTTCAGTCAAGACACTCTCATAGGTCTGAGTGACCGCATTTTGAGTGTGTGTTTACACTCTTATGTCATGTGTGCTAGAATGACATTATGAACTCCCATAAAAAAAATAGACCATGCATACAGTATATCAATAATGTTTATAACATTTCATATAGAAATGAAATGGAAGTTCTGACACTATTGCCTTTCCTGGTGTAATTTATTGGACTTGTGGCCACCAATTTGAAATGTTTATACATGCTAACAGTTCTGTTCACCCACTCCACTGGCTCAGATATGGTGATATTCTCCCGAAGAAAGGATGGCTATTAAGCACAGTATGATAACTAACGGAAAGTAGAAGCTCACATTCAGCAATCTAGCAAAATACTAATAAAAGACCAGTTTACAAATAAATAGCTGCAGTTGTCATAAATTAAAAAAAAAAAAACAAAAAACAAAAAACCCACCCAAATGTATCTGCTAGATTTCATTTGTTATTGAATAAATTAGAGTACTCTCTACTACAGATGACCTGGTGGCTGTCTAGGATTACAGACTGGAGCATGGGCTATCCAGTCCAAAGGTTAGGGCCTGTGTCCAGAACTGGGAAATGAGCCGAATGTTCATGGCCAAAAACCAGGAACCAGAAAGTCAAACCAAGGGTCAGCAGCCAGAGATAGGAATAAGCATCTGCCCAGGAATCACGACCTGAAATCAGAAACCCACAAGAAGAAACTGCAACCACAGGGCACAGTGCAGAGGTGGTTCTGAAAATACACAGTCTGATGTGTGAGAGGATGCACTGGAGTTCCACCTCAAAGACCTGAGTCATGGCTGATGCGCTCTGGTTAATGGGTCCAAACTGCAGAGACCCTGATTTACTACTACAGAAGAAGGTCTTATCACAGAGCAGCAAATTTTACCTGAAAAACATGGCAAATAAACCAGCCTTCTATACTTTGAAACTCTCTGGATGTTGAGAAAGATGGAAACTCTTTTCTCAGTATCACACGTGTTTCAGTAGATCCATAGAAGCCTTACAGAGCTGCTGCAGGCAGCCCAGCAAGTTCCAGACACATTACATCCACATAACACTTCTAAATTTTGTACTAAGATGCAACTTCCAAACCTGTTAAAAGCAGGAATAAATTAAAACAAAGGTATTAGAGTATGGCTCCTTCCTTAGAGTTTTGATAATCCCATGACCTTCCTAAGGGTTTTTCTCAGTGTCACTGGAGACAGTGGTGCCAAATGGTCAGACTGGACTTCTACCTGTAATTGTGTATGCCTGAAGCAGCAGTGGAGGAAGGTTGAATGGAACAGGGTCTGGTGTGACAAATCAGATCAAAAGATAAGTAGAATCGTTTGGGTTGGAGGTAATCTAGTCCAACCTCCTTTAGCGAGCAGGGACCAGGTTGCTCAGAGCTCCATCCAACCTGACCTTGATCAACTCCCAAGGATGGGGCATCTACCACCTCTCTGGGCAATCTGTAACTGTGTTTCACCACCCTCATCATACAGAATTTCTTTCTTATCTCTAGTTTCAATCTGCCCTCTTTTAGTTTAATACCATTACATCTTGTCCTATCGCAACAAGCCCTGCTAAAAAGTCCATCCCCATCTTTCTTATAAGTCACCTTATAGTGCTAAAAGGTCACTATAAAGGTCTCCCCAGAGTCCTTTCTTCTCCAGAGGCCCAAATTCTCTCAGCCCATCTTCATCTACCCAATCTTGCTTAGGTATTAAAGGATATCTTAGGCACATAAGAATTTAAATATGCAAATATTGTGCAGTTGGTCAGAGCACCCACAGATTCCTTAGAAAAAGATCACGTTGAGGATTTTGCTATGACCTCACCCTATTTTTCTATGTGAAAGAAAAATATTGTCTGACTTCCTTCATAGCATATTCTACATCTTATTGACAAATCACTTATGACACTAATTTATTAGCATAAAAATATTACTACACTCAAGACAGCCTGCTTTGATTTACTACATCAGGGTTTTTCATATGCCAAGGTCCTATCATCTCTGCTGGATCATTAAAAGTCCCTTGGCTTTTTTTTTTTTTTTGTGCAACAAAGGAGTTTTGCCCTGTGGCCCTGGCTAAAATCCTGAGTATTGGAATGGATTTGCAGCTCAAAGGAAGCTTCACTGAGCTGATGCTTAAGAAATACTGGATGTGTTTATCAAAACCATCTTTACATTAGCTCTTTGCCATAAAAGTCAATGGCAAAGAAGGGAAAAAAAAGGGGGCACGAACACAGAAAAGTAAAACCCAACAACAATTAGAGACAAGCTGCTTAAACTGCAACACTGTTTTATCCTCCTTGTGTGAAAACTACATTTATGACATGCAAAGGGAAGGAATCAAACTTAATCCATCTATCCCTTTTCCATACAGTTAGTGTTTCAGGGGTTGATATCTGCTTAGTTTTGAGAAAACATCAACACCATTTTACAGGGTCCACTGACTCTGTAGAAGCACCTGCTGAATTCCACAGAGATGAGAAGAACTGTAGGATTCAAGAGTCTTTTTGCCATCACCATTATATGACTAGGAAGCTGGGTGGCCAATTTCATAAGCTGTAGTTCCAAGTTTTTCCTCTCTTCCATGGCTGTGGCCTCCCCTTCAGCAGCTTTATTTCACTGCGTGCACAACCAGTGACTGACTACTGGTCCTAGTCAAAGCAAGCAAGCCCTGCATCACCAGTATTCCAGACTACAGGAGTCCATTCAGAAAACACATTAAAAATAGAAAACTGAGACTGAAATTAAAACTTCAGCTCTGTCCCTCACATAAATTGATTTGGTATTTTGAAAAAGAAATCAAAATCTCATTGACCTAAAGCTCGTGGCTCAGATAAAATCCATGGAAAATCAACTGGCTTATTTTTAATTCAAGGATATTTCCTGGAAAAGAAAAAAGTACATCTTAACACCTAACTGAAGATAACCAATTATTTTATCTTGCCTCCACTTCTTCTGAAACCAAATAAGCCCAAACAATTTCATTGTTATTTTTGAGCTATTGAAATGGGATGTGAATAAAAAAAGTGGAGACATTTTCAAGTCTTTCTTGCATTCTCAGATTTTTTTTTATATATATTTCAGCAAATGCTATTTTAGCTGTAGCAATAAATTTGAACACCTGTTGTTTGTGTAATGTGTACCTACCAGTCTCTCAAGACAGACCAGATCATGCTATAATATAATTCCAAAGAGCATGTTCTTATTTTGTCTGAAAAGTAAACAATTCATCTGCTTATAAGGAAACAAGTCTGCTTGTCAACACAGAAAATAAATGCATGGTGATGCTATATATCCAGCATAAAAAATAGCACAGGGTTTTGAAACAAAAATAAATATATCAAAATAGCCTATAAGTTCAATTAACGTAAACAAGCAACAGCTGATTAGTGAACATTTCAGCTGCGTTATGGAAAATAGGCTGCACATGCAGGCACACACCTTGAGGTCTGTGAGGAGCACACTTGCTCCTTTTTGGTCTCCACACACGGCTGGGAAGGCACCGAAATGCCCTGATGTTTTCCCGTCCCGCTCCGGCAGACATGGAAGCACGGCGGAGATACCCGGCTGCGTCAAACTATGGCTGGGAAGCAAAATCTTCACTGGGAACTTTGTACCCGTATATATCAAAAAGTCAACACGGCTCATTGTCGCATTAGGGAGCTGCTGCTGTCCCAGGATTGCTGAGATACTTGGCAAGACAGACGGGCAGCCTCTCTGTCTCCCCGATGGCGTCTGCCTCGCTGCAGATTTGTCATGCAATTCATCGACTTGAACTGAGCACATAAATTTTCAGTTATGACTAAAAAGTTAGAAAATTCTCCACAGATGAAAACTACGTATCCGTGCTGATAGTCAGGCAAGGGAGCACTGTGGGGAACAAGAGCAGGAACAAAGGATCTCCCAGAGCGCGAGAGCGACTTAGAGAAAGGAAGAACAAGCTAAAAGTAACACTGGCAAGAAATAAGCTCAGTGTTAACTCTAGAAGATCCTTCTACATTCGTTCATTTTCCAGTCAAAACATCATTAAATATTTAAATCACTCCCACCATAGGTGGCAGTTTATTGAGATTTGTTTTTGAGAACTGAAAAGTTCAGTAAACCAAAAGTTTCTACCACAATCTCAACTCTGAATTTAAAACCAGCATCTTCACAATAAACCACTGATCTCCCCCCTTAACTACAGCAAACCAGAAGCCAGAAACACAACAGAGGAATCATGCAGAACCCTCCACTTAACACAGAAGCAATGCAAATCTGGATTTTCATATAAAATCTCATGTCAGACAGAAAGACCAAAAAGAACAAGGCCCTTTCATAATAAAAACTCAAACCTTTCTCATATCATATATGATATATGAAGTATGTCATAATTCACACGTTGTAGGCAAATTTGATTATTTTACTCTTTTTTCTTTTCTTAGGAAAGTTTATTTTCAATAAGTATTCTACACATGCCATGTGTAGCCACAATTCAGGCCATGCTCTACGACTGAAGTGCAAAAACCTGAGCTTCTTGCCAGGGAAAGACTCAACCTGAATATGAGGAAACAAACGTTACTGTTTGAACAACTCTCTTGAAGAAGTTTGTCAAAGTCCTTACACATTAAATATATGTAGACCTATAAAAATAACTTTGTTTTAATTCACTCTTTCCTTCTAATTTTGTAACACTGTGTGCAACTCAACTAAGGTATGCTAGTTTCATTATCACCAACATAAAAAGCAGTGAGCTACTCAGAGACCTCTTCCAGTTTTAACATTTACGCGGGGTACTTTGTATTTTGAAAACATGATTTTTAAAAAAAAATAGGTGAAGTCCTAGTGTGCAAACAGTGTTACTGAATATGACACCAAATGATCAATGTCAATTTGCTTTAGAGAGCGCTGTAAGTATCTGTACAAGCACCTTCTTGCTGATATAACACAACCTGCATTAGGGAAGCAATGGGTGGTGGAAAGTTTGCCTTAACTACCCCAGGAGAATAAAGCAGTAAAACTGCAGCTGCAGACAAGCTTCTTACTCTACACAGACAGTGTAGTCAAGACTGAATGCAGAAGACATGCAGAAAAGAAAGTTCTGAAGAGGAGAGCAAAACCAAAACGATAATGAGAAACAAATAGAAATGCCTTTTGGACTGTTCTGGTTTGTTTTTTTCCCCAGTATTCCTGCCAAAGGAAATCCCCCTGCATTTTCTTAAGACACCTGAATTTGCATGAGAAGGAGGAAGCTAGATGGGAGGGCTTTTCTGATAGCCTTACCTGAAGGGGTTTGAAACAGGGACTAGGGATTGTGTAAACCGAGAAGAAAACATTTCACAGGCACAGATTCTTAGTGGAAGATACTTGTTCCCAGATTTAAAAATATCCTGCAAGTCATATTTGCATGCATACACCTTCTTCTGGCCACTTTTTTTTCAGAAGGGGCAATAGCACTCTTCTCTTCTAAGAGTCTCAGCACCTTGAATGAACCCCAGCTTCTACTCACCTATTAGACCTCTCTCAATACTGAGATCCCAGTAGATCTGCAACCAACTAGTACGGCATGGTCCTTCTCTAGGATCTGGTTCTTGGTTCAGGCAGGCAGCAGGTGGGATGATTCTCAAACTATCTGCTAAGAAAGAAAATAGGCAGCCTTAAACAAAAGCGGGTACACCCAGGCAAAAAATCTAAAATAAAACAAAAAAGGAAAAAGTAAAAGAGAGAAAAAGTAAAGAAGCAGAAAATGGAAAACAAGAATTGACCTGCAAGCAATTTCCCTGTTTATTCTTGTATTTGTAACTGAAGCCAGGTGACACAGGCACAGAAGACTGATGAAAATGGGAGCAGAAGGCAAGAGGGAGATGCAAACATTCACCTATCTACTTCAGAGGAGCCAACAACCAGCATAGGTGCTACCTCATAAACCCAGTCCCCGTTCCTGTTTTGCGTGGTTTGGACTATGTACCTGAACTTCAGCCTCCTGCCCTGGCCCATGAAACCTCACTAACCACGGGGCTGTAGGCACTCTCCTCCTTCCTCCCATTATACCTTCCCCTGCAAATATATTATTATTAATATGTGGCCAATGTCAACAGAAAGGAATGAAGGAATCCCACTCCACACAGTAGTAATGGCCTGACAGGGCTCATCTTTCTGGATGAGGCAAGCTAAGGTTCAAATCTGCAGTTACCACCCAGAACAGCTGCATCACCTGAAGGACTTTTATCAGTGCAGCAAGCAATGTACACATTTTATAGCTGTTAACTTTATCATCCTCTCCCCTGAAAAAAAATACTGAAAATTTTGCATATTTTCAGTAGCCAGAAGTGGTGGGCAGGGTAGTGGCACCAGTCAGAGTTCCTTAGGAAACGAAGATTCCAAAGCCAGGTATAATCAGCCTAGAAAAGAGAGGCCAGAGACTCGGGTGGAACTTCAGCAGTGGGAGCAACATAAAATGTTACTCACCAGTGCTGCTCTGTCAGGGATTTGCATCAGTGCAGACCAAGTGATCTAGTTATGGATGTGCTCTGCCACAGTCACCACTTCCAACAATGTCTCAATGACTCAGTCTGTTCACTGCAGTGGCTGCACACAGACAGCAAAGAGTAGCAGGAAAGCCCTCCCTGAATATTCCTGAGTTTCCACAGTCCAGGACAGGAATGGAACATCACAGGTGCAGTTCCTGTCATTTCTGTTTCTCAGCATTCTCTCAGGAAGGGCTCAGCCATTATAACACATTATTTTGGATCTGTGAACCTTGGCTGACTTTTTCTTTTTCCCCCACTTCTTTTAAGTACTGAGTAGCTCATTCTCTCTTCTGAGCCCTCACAAGCCGTGGTCTGGAGTGTTCACTGTAGGGTCTTAGGTAGTTTCTTAAATATATTGCTCAGAAGGGGACAGTCAGACCTGAAGTAATAACAAAAGCACAGGACTAACTCATCAGAGGAAGGCTCCTCTGGTGTTTGGTGGACTCATTAAAATTTGCAGGAAAGAAAAAAATTATCAATTCTAAACACAAATCTTTTGGTCCAGAACTCACATTTTTGGCTACTACAGTCCTTCCGTGCATCCTGGTTTTAATTGTGGCTCTCAACAATTACATTTATTGAACCAAGACATACAGAAGCCGTGATACAACGGGGGAAGACTTCTGATGTCTGAGAAAGTTTTCTGAACATCCATGTTCCTTTCAGTGAGGTGAGATGACAGCAGTCTGCTCAGACCTGAGGCACGCTGTGGGCACTGAGCACTGATGACTTGGTTTACCATCCTTTCCATGATAAAGGATGTGGCAACAGATAGGAAACTTTTCTCTGTCTGTAATACAGCTACAGCATTGCCTGAAACATAAATTCCTCCAAGGGTGTTTGTGCCAGCCTTTGCTCTCAGCTGTCAGTCTCCATTCTCACTCAGGGTCTATGCTGGGGTACAGCAGGCTTTGATATGACCACAGCTAATCAAAAAGGCTGCACAGGTGGGGTTTTCAGCCCTTATGAATAAGACAGTTGGGGTTAACTTCGAAAAAGCCTCTGAAGGAGGTGAAAAAGGAGGATTTGAAAGCAGGATATCCAGACGTATCAAGTTTTCTTCACCCCTGTGGTGTGGAACAGCGTTACTGTGACACAAAGGAAACACAGGGACTAGCTTTTTTCTTTCTTGTTTCTTTTTTAAAAGAGTCGTTTCATCTCTTTGGATATAGAGAATTAGCTGTTCATTTTGTCTCATTTAAATAAATCTCAGGAGGAAGGAGAACGCACACAGGCACTACTTCCCACATGCACCATTTTCCCAATCTGCTCCTTCCGTGGGGTTTGGTGAGGTCGCTCCATTATGCAGCACATTATTTTTAAACACTTCAGCGACTCCCTCCAAAATGTTCCCTCTTTAATGAAATCTGACACATGAGAAAAGGGAAGGGGAAGTTTTTGTTGGTTGTACTTATAATCTTAGCCAACTGCTGTTTATCCCGAGTGTGTGAGACAGCAGGGCCACGGGGCCAGCAAGGCTTCAGCCACTGACCTCTGAACCTCGGCCGGACCTTGCCCCGGTCAGCTCCATGACAGGAAAGCTGGCAGACTTTGAACCCAGGCTTTGGGGCTGCAGGCAGGGGAACAGCTGCACTTTGCAACACGAACTTTGTACTTCGACACATGGACATTTAATCTCCATAAAAGAGCCTTTGTTTCATTACTTATTAACATCTCCTCCTTGAGTAAAGTTCTTTGTTAATGAGGCTTTAAAGCATGGTGTGAGGGTTTTTCCCCACCTTCCTATGCCCAAAAAATAAAACCCACCACCCCACTCGATAGGATTACATTAAACGTTAAAGAGTACAAAAAAAAACCCCCAAAACATCAACTTATACTTCATGCACCTTCTGAATACTGTGGATATTTGCTATGTGCTGTCTTCTGAGTGATCAGTTGTAAAAACCAGAGCTAAATACTGAAATCAGGCAATGTTCTGAGGCCTGTCTTTGCAGAGATCACTTTTTCAGATGATACCTACAGTAATTCAGCCCACTGCGACATTCAACCTTAGTTAATAAATTAGCTAAAAAGGTGAAATAGTAGGAAAGTGTCAGCCCATCCACACTGAAAAGTCATGCTTCATGATAGTGCCATGAGTTTTATAGTTGCACAGCTTTTTGCTACCAGTTTTACTTTGGAGCAGTGTCATTGCTTGGCTTCTGTGTTAAATCATCATAAAATATGCTAACACGCACAGCCCAGCAAATTTGAGAAGACATTTGTGTCCTGTCCTTCACTAAAATAAATCTTTGATCAGGAACAGACACCTACCTAAACATCAAATGAAAACCTCAAGAAAGAGGCCACCTAAGATGCTTTAATAATTTCTGTACCAACAGTAAAAGCTGAAGATGCCTGAATGCATTTTCTGTAACACAACCAAGTGAGAGAGAAGTACAGGAAGATCCTGGTAATGTGTGTGTTTTCATAACAATATGGAGCAGCAAAAGAAGATTAAGAAAGTACAGGTTTCCTGAACATTTCTTCATCTGCAACTAGAAAAAAACAAATACTTGGAAGTAGAATATTTGCAACAGCCTGTTAGAAAGAAGTTATCCACAGACAGAGGGATCACAGTCACACTCTTCCTATTGTTCATCACTACCATCTTTTCAACATGAATTTCCTTCCCTGCCTCTCTGGTAAGCTTTTTACTCTTCCTTTTTTCTCTTCCATATGATGGGGGAGACACCCTCACACACACCTGACCCAGTTTTCCTTCATTTTCATTAACAGTATGATACAAAAAAGGAAAAATTTCCAACTAGCCTAGCAAGTCAGGTGGGTAAAGAATAAACCAAGTGAAGTGATATCAAAGCACTGCCTTGCGTGAGGCTGGGCTAGCAGGACTCGGAAGTGATTGGATGAGGATGGTCAGCTCCCGCTGTTCCCTGAGAGAAGCCCATGACTTTTCTTATTTGGACCTATTTGTTTACCCCCCCCCACACCTTCAGGGCACTGCTTTGTCAGCATCACCACTCATCTAATCCCAGAGTTTGACTTGCATTCTTTGCAGAGAGCGGACTGACAGAAAATGACACAACTACTTCTCTTCTGTTACTACATTTTGGGCAAGCCTACTTCTGCCCTGCTGTGACTGCAGAGCAGCTGGCACAGCTACAACTGTGTTACACCTTATTATTTCCCTCTGTGTATCCAGCAAGCTGTGACTTCTCCTCCTCGAGGAGCCCCCCCATGATAAGGAGGCAGGCATTATGCATTCCTCATCACCTCCGCCCTGGAACACGGCCCTCCAGTCACACGGGCCTACCACCCTGATCATAAGATTTAGCTGTTGCTAAGAATAGGCAGGATCGTTTGGAAGAGATCCTGCTTTATTCCCGGGTACAGCTTCTGAATGGTGTTAGACAATAAAGCCTTTAGGCTGGATTCTGCATGGCACCTGCCTGCTCTTTCCATCAGCTCAGGGGTGTCAGACCTCTCTCCGTGAGGGCAGGCACGAAGATCTGTGCCATTTGCTTAGTTAGGGACAGCTGCAGACGTGCACAGGAAACCATAATGTCTCTGGGAACAAAGCAGGAAAGCCTCCAGGAAACTACGATACCTTTAATTTAAATAAATAAATAAAAATAAATACGCTTGGAAAGAGAGCTGAGAAGAGCAACAAGAATGATTTTGTTCCGGAGGAAAAAAAAAACAAACTCTTTCCAGTGAGACATTGAACTAAATGTATTTTGCTTCAAAGAGAAGATTATAATCTTTAAGGGACTAGACAAGAAGGAGATATTTCATGAGACTCCAAATTAGTGGGCAGACACACAACAGAATCCAATATTTGCAAGTTCAATCTGAAGATAAAAAGCACTTTTTAAGTATAATTAGCTACTGAGATGAATTGTCAAAAGATGCAGTAAATTCTCCATCACTAAGAAACTATTTTAATTATTATATGCTTAGCTTCCACTAGAGCCCAGAAGTCTCAGACAACACAGGCCCAATAATCTCTAAGTTTATCTAACTTCTAGCACAAGCCACCCCCTCTGTCTGAAAATTGTTCCTGTTGCTAATTCTAATGAGATTATTTTTTCCCCAAGAAATTCAAGGTGGGAGAATTATGACAAGTGGATAATTAGGGCATACAACATCAGGTCAAGTAAACATTATTTATATAATAGTAGCATTCCTCAGTCCAGTGCTTCCAGAGAAAAAAACAAAAGAAAAGGTATTCCCTAATGTCTCATTCAGGTTAGAAAACCAAAATAACAACAACAACAAAACCCCAACCAAACAAAAAAGGACTATCACTTTAGATATAAACTTTAAAATATATAATATTGTGTATAGTACTGTGATATGCTTTTATCAGTTCCATAATCCATCAAAGAAAATCATAGAATGACCTGAGTTGGAAGGGACCTGAAAGACCATCTCATTCCAGCCCCCCTACCATGGGCAGGGACACCTTCCTCTAGACCACATTGCTCAGAGTCCCATCCAACCTGGCCTTGGACACTCCCAGGGATGGGGAATCCCAAACTTCTCTGGGAAATCTGTTCCAGTGCCTCAGCACCCTCACAGTAAAGATTTTTTTCCCTACTATTTAATCTAATTTAAACCTGCTCTCTTTCAATTTGAGCCCATTCCCCCTTGTTCTGTCCCTACATGGTCTTGTATATAGGAATATTTACAGTATTTAGGTAAAGAGAGGAAAGGTTTCTGAATGGTGCTATCAGGCACTCTAC
The DNA here is from genome assembly GCA_013399195.1 of Dicrurus megarhynchus. NCBI lineage: Eukaryota > Metazoa > Chordata > Aves > Passeriformes > Dicruridae > Dicrurus > Dicrurus megarhynchus. Next base: position 90,245 of record VXAD01002565.1, on the reverse strand, counting down.
CAATTCCCTCCTGGAACATTTTAGCATTGTTCTATACCCTAAACAAAAAAAACCCACAGTTAGCAGAACATTATTTCTCCTTTGGTCCTCTAGGAGTTTACATGGGCAGCTCCTATTAACACTAATCAGAGCTAAGGGCAGAAATCCCCCATGGACAGCCATGTTGTCTGGGGATATGTCCATAATTAATATGTTCTAAGAGTCTAATTTTGAAACAAAGTAATCAGGTTTAAGATGAGGGATATTAAGAGCAATAAACCTGTGACTGCATATTTGCCTATATATATATACACATACATATATATATATATGTACTTTATCCAATGTCAGACCAATGTATCATTCACAAGACAACTTCTGACAAAACAAGGTCTATCTTAGCTCAGTTTGGGAGCACGAGATGTGAATATGCAGGAAGAGCAAAACACAGTGGAGTTTTTGTCTTCTGTTTCTTACTCTTCTTTGCAGCACATCGTTATTATAAATGTTAATGCTCATCATTGTTCTTCTTCACATCGTAGTGCCCAGGCTCAGCAAAGCTAACATAATCCTAGCACTTCTGATGTTACAAATTAAAATTAACCGTGCAACACCATGGGAATATTTGTAATAGGAAAGATGTGGAACGGGGACTTTGTGACAAGTACGTGGAGGAGAGAAGAGGAAGCTCGATGGCTTGAACATGAGTGGTTTTGCAAGTGAGAGATGCTGTAATGGGACAAGGAATACAAAATAAAATTATGCCAACAGAATTTGGTTTCAGTATTATTTAGGATTTCTGTCACCGAAAGAGACATTTTCAAGTCAGTGATTGCTGATGCTGCAGCACAATTGATGCCCAAGTCATACATAATGTATTGTACAACACAGTATATTAACTCAGCTTCAAAGCGTTAATATGTCATGAAACTTAATTCAGGTATCACAGATTATGCAAAGGAGATAGAGATGTGGAGACACACTCGTTTCTCAGAGGTGTCAGCCAGACAGCTTTGTGTCCCCCAGTCCAGGAGAACACAGCAGCAGCTTGCTCTAAAGCTCTTTCACAAGGTGAGGGCTGTGTGGCTCTTCGCCCCAGTGTTTTTGACAAAGAAACCCCATACTGAGGGCAAAACTATGCATTAAAAAAAAGGCAGAAGCATTTGAATACAAGAAAACAGCCTAGGTTTTGCAGTGTCCCAGCTGCTGATATATCTTACACTGCAGATGTGAAAACTGTATAATATAAGCACAGAAGAATTTATCATTTTCTTTATCTACGATAAGCCCAAGTCCTAGCTTTAGTTCTGTACGGGTAAAAAATCCAACTGTACTCTCTGAATGTCCATGAATAGACAGCAGCAATGGAGACAAACTGTTTTCCTGGTCGGATGCTGGGAATAAAGATCACAAACTTTCAGCAAAGTTGGGAATGGAGTTGCATGGAGACTTATGCAGTGCCTCTATCAGCTGGGAATGGAGCCGATGACAACCCACAGAACTTAAAATGGAGGTAGAGACCTCCTTCCATTTCCACACACACTGTTCTTGTGAGTCTCTCACTAACTGCTCTCTGCCTGAGCAATTCCATGCTTCAGATAAGCTGCTACTAAAGGAGACCATAAGCAACACCTACCAAAATTGCATTGGAAGCAACAGAGGAAAAGCATCCACGGGAAGCTTTTGCTCGTGGTATGAAGCTTTGAAAATCCCCTTTGCACTTCAAAGTGCTCTTCAGGCACTTCAGCTGAAGAAAGAGGAGTGTGATCTATGTCTAAAAGTGAAGTTTAGCTCCTGACACCGCCATATTATTTTTGCATGAACTTGGGCCCTGATGCTTTTAAAAACAAGTTGGAAGGGATATATCTAATTGTCTCTGTGTGCCACTTCATCTGTAGCAAAGGAAAAACAGAAGACAATTTTCTGCCTATAGAGATAGTATAGGTGGATAATATTAAGCACTGAAATATTAAGATAATATGGACATACATTAAGTCTTTAATATAGACTGTCCACTAATATCTATCATCTTTCTGGGTATTCAACTTCAGGTTATAGAATGCAATTAGAAAATACTCTTCTGCAAAATGCTTAATGATTTTATTCAGAAGTTCTGTAGGACTCCCATTATTTGAAGCAAGAATTCAAAATGTTAACCAAACGTGCCTAGATAAGTGCATTTTTCTTTGCTAGGAAAAAAAAATCCACCTATTTTTAATTAAAAGGCAACTCTGTCTCAGAAACCACACACGCACATGCACAAAAGAAGCCAAACCAAAAAAACCCCATCTTAACGCTTGAAGTTTGAGGAATCTACTTTTAGTAAATGAACTGGGGGGGGGTTAAGCCTTCATGATTATCTAGGTTATGGATTTCTTTGTATTGTCTGTACTAAGCTGAGAGGAAAAAGGGATGCTTTCATTATTCAGACTTAATGAAGACTAGCTAGACAATCCAGTGTATTCGGAAACAAAGAAAAATAATCTTGGAAAACATATGAAGTCCAGGATTCCCTGGAAGAAAAACCAGCTGATCACAGCCCTGGACACCAACTGAAGCAGGACATGTCCCTCTCCTCAGTGACCACTTTGGGGAGGATGGGAAGTACTGAAAAAAAGCATGTCTGCAGGAGACTACACATAGTGGAGAAATCTTTCTATCATTTGATACTGAGAAGTAAAGGAGTCGCATTCTGTATACTTCCATAACTTACTAAATATGTTCCTTCTGCAAGATCAACATCTGGTGCTACCAGTCCTCCAAAATAACAATTCCTTGGACATACACTAAAGAAAACACCATTCACGGTGGCTGACAAACGATTTGGGAGCCTGTTAAGCCATCCTGTGACAAATTCACACCACCAATGTAGAGTTAAACATTTTTTTTAAATGACAAAACAGTAAACTACATCACCAAGTCATATTTGACCATCACCTTCTCCCTTAGCTACTTCAGGGGGCATCCAGCCTGCACTCACCAACTTACTTCTGTCCCATTCCATGCCAGCAGGAGCTCCAGGTTCTCCTCATCTCCTCTTGGCCAAGTTAGAGCATCCTGATGTCTCTCAGGTGCTCCTCATGAGGGCTCACTTCCTACTTTCTCCTCTAATGGCAAATCTTATTACAGAGCTTCTGCCAAATATGGCTGTGAAGGCTTAGTTTTCCCATCCCCTGTTTTCTGCAATTAAACTCAGGATATAATGGAGGACTTAGGATATGTAATTAAGGCTTAGGTTGTAATAAAAGGGACGCTCTTTTGTTTAAATTCTCTGCCTTACTATGGCTGCTTTAAATTTGTATTTCTATCATTCTCTAATTAGTATCTCCCTTCTGTCTTTAGGCTGGCTTTTCCTGTTTATGAGGCTGCGGTAAAACATCATAAATCATTTAACCTAGAAAAAAGTGATTGTACCAACAGCTTACCGAAGCAACAATTATCAGTTTGCTCTCAATACTACCTAGAGAATACAGAAGACAACAATTCTAACAGAAAATGAGTGTGAGAAAGGGGTTACAGGAATGATTTAAACTCTTCTTCCTACACAGACAGCACAACTTCTGGGGACTTCCTCACAGTAAATAAAAATATCTCTGTGAAGATAATTAGTTCAGGTGTGGCAGCAGTCTAGAAGGTGGTTCACCTGGAATCACTTCAGGTATTCACCCGCTACCAAACAACATGAACATATTTTCCCCATCTCTCATCCTTGTTTCAGCAAGCATCCTACCATGCAGGGACAGGCAAAAGCACAGGAGCCAACACAGCAGGCTCACCAGGACTAAGAGCAACCCATTAAAATATATATAAAAGTCAGATGAGTGGTAATGAGGAACTCATAGGAGTCATCTCCCTCCAGTTCCCCTGCCCATCCATTTTCACACATCCCTCCCCTCATTCCTCTGGGGCAGCTCTTCAGGTTCTGTTCTAGTTTACCCTATGGAGAGCTTGGTTACAGCTGTCTGCCAACATATTGGCATGTGCCTGCACTCGGAACACAAACCTGGGGAGAGCCTAGGTCAGTTGTCCCAGGATCAGAAACTGTGAAAGTAAGAAAAGCTGCAAAGCAAGTCAGCCATCAGCTTTACAGCAGGGCCCTGCAAAACACGAATTCCTTCTCCACCCTTTGTTTCAGTCCTGCAACACTCTCATGTTCTTCACTCTCGGGCACTCCTCAAAGAAGTAAAAAGAATTACTGCCCAACACACAGAATCTCTCTTTTTCCATTTAAAAAGCACACATTTTCAAATTCTGTCCTCTTCTGCAACAAGGAAAGTGTGTGAAGCTAATTACATCCTAAAATGGGCTTTTGGCTCAAAATAACCCAAACATAGCATATTACTTTCAGTGTTATGGTAAGTCAGTCAACAAGGCATTAAGCACTGCTCAACAAAACCAGTCACAGCAGAGTTCTGACAGGTGTTCACAAAAGATTACACAAAAGAAATCAAAAAATCACCATCGACTTCTGCATTGTGAGATGAATCCTAGTTCTTCGAGGCTGGGCCATGCAGAAAATAATCTCTTATGTATCTTTGATCCTGCATTCCAGCCTCTGCCAACAAATCCACTTCGAAGATACTCCTAATGTTCGAAGTCCTGAGAACCTTTAGTCTGTATTAATTAATTAAAAAAGGAAAAAAAGAAATTAAACAGATATCCATGTGCCTTAGGGCGATATTCAGCCTGATCCCTCTGACAGCTTTCCTTATGGCTTTGAAATCTATTACCTACTACAAGAGTAGGAGCTTTGTGACAACCTTCAAAAGGAAGCTTCTGCCTTCAACACAGGAATTTGCTTCAGTGGCAGATCAAGGTCTCCATGTGGTACAGAACAGCAATTACCCCGTGAATATAACAAATATGCCAGAAAGCACTTAGGAAAAAAAGTATATGCAAAGTCAGGAGCTAGTCAAAACTCAGCCCAGAAACTCTTTTTTGAGCAAAAGTTCATGGGAGAGGGGAAGGGATAATTAAAACAAGTCTGGCTGCACATCTTGAACTTGCTGAAATCTGAAGACATTTAAACCAAACACAGTAATTTACTCACAGAGGCTGAGTTCTTGTTTGTACAATGACTGGATGGGGGAAGAACAGAAAACTCCTGCTAGAATTCCTTCTCCTGGGTCAACTGGACCTAAAGGGATTTCAGAGAAATTGGATGCCTGCTCTAAGGAAAGCCATTACTGCAAAAGCTCTACCAGCCTGTAGACTTAGGAGAGCTGTGACCCCATTTACAGATGCTAGACCAGAATATTGGGCACTGACTCCTTTGTAAACCTGCTACAAGAAGAACTGCCCCTTTAGCAAGGTACAGACTCTAAAACCCACACAGCCAACAAAACAGATGCCAAAACCATGCCAAAAACTTCCCAGAACTTCTCATTGTTCAGAGGAGGAGGTGATTTAGATTGGGTCAAACCTAAGCATGTCTTCCACTCGCTCAATATGAACATGCTTACCCTCCTGCCTTCCTTTCTATCTGAGCTGCACTACCCCTTGTGGGCTTTCCACCTCCCAGAATGTGTCTGTCAGTAAGGATGGGTGGATCGCTGTGGCAGCCTTCTCCCTCTGCCCATCATCTTTTCCAAAACACAGGAAACAGCTGTCAGGTCAGTTCTGAAAGTTGGTTAATAATTACACAGACTAATTATTTGCCTTTCATCTTAATAATTAGCATTTCAAAAGTATTTTATTAATCAGTCTTGTTACAGGTACGGACCATTGTAAGTTTTGGATTTTTATTTTTTTTAAATGCTTTTAGAGTCTTTTTTTCATTATTAAATCACCATTGAGGTTTCCAGAGGTGCTGTTATAGAGCTTGTAATAGCTTGACATCTTCCACCCCTCTTTCAATTCCAATTCACTATCTAGGTGAATGACTATCTAAAATTATCATCATACTCTCCAGATATCACTATCTAGAATAATCTGACTTCTAAGGCTTAGCAGATACAGTAATAACATACCTAATTTTTAACTTTCATGATAGGGTTCCCCTGGGACAGAGTAGAAGGAAGACTGATTTATTATTAATATTATAAATAATTAAAATTAATGAAATGCACAAAAGAGTGGAAAGTGTGAACCAAAGGAAGAACTAGCACACAAGCCTTAATGTAAATTGTCTCTGTGTCTATACTACCAGTCTGTACTCCTTTACATCCGTGCAAAGCATGCATAAAATCTTACTAGAGCAAAATGATATAATTTCCCACTCATTTTCCACACATAGAAGTATCCACAGAAGGTGCAAGGCAGGGGAGAGAGTGGTCAGTCAATCGTGTTTTAATTTTCAGCTATTTTTGTCTAAGCCCTGAATGGCCTGCCAATTATGAACAGTACCAGCTGGGCTGTCAGGAGAGCAGGCTAAGAAGGACACACAGAAAAAGAAAACAATCATAATGGGGAAAAGAAGAGCAGGAGAAAAGTTTGGAGTGGGGAAGACCCGATGAGGAGCCCAGCTCTGGTTTTAAAATGCCTCACTACAGTCCTGTCTTCCACAACCCCCCAAATGAAAACATGACTATGATCATCATCATTATCTGGACATAGGCCTATAACACAGCTAGGAGTATATTTTTGACTTCTTGGGGAATAATCCAGATTCCTATTAGTTATAAAAATTGTGACTTTCTTTGCTTAAATAAGCACCAAAAATAAGAATTTAGTATGATAAGGAGGATGAGCATCTTTAAAGGGTCTTCTTTCCATTTTTCAAACAAGTAACAGAACCTCACTAGTTTCTTTTCTTTATTTAACACAATAATTTTACAGAAGTTTTAAATGAAATCTAAAAAAAAGTAGAGATTTTCAGTAAAATGGCAGCTCTACTGTTTCCAGAACCTCTTTCCCCAGACTCTCTCACAGGGAGAACATAGAAAACGATTCTTCTAAACAAAACCTGATGAATGCTTATCAGCAGAGTCATGTTTTGAGCAGCTATTGAGGGAAAAAGGAATAAGCACAGGCATTAAAAGACAATTTTATTCCATTGCTATTAGGATGTCAGTGATGGACCACACTGGTATATAAATATAGAAATGTTGCATTTGGCAAAGGAGCAGTTTTGGAAGCTGATCTGCTTTTCATGACTGCTCTTCTCTGTGAAAAAAATTAAGAGATTTACCCCATGCTTTATTGTAATCTGCTTATTTGTGGATGCAGAGCAGTTTAAAAAGGAGAAGTATATTTATACTCATGCACTTCACTGTATATCAGCATCATACTGACAAATTCTACAACATCCTCCCCTCCACTCCTTTCCATAGCCTTGTAGGAGAGGCAAGGCAGACAAGGCAGTCTGAAAAGCCAGCAGGCCATAACTCCTCTCCTCCAGACAAGCAACAATTAATCACATTCGCCAGTGAGGCAGGTACCTCTTGTCCTTTAACACTGAAGGAAACATAAAGCTCCTTTCTCTGAGCACTGATTGTCCAGTTGATACTGGAGCTCTCAGGAGCAGCTACTGTGGTGCCGAGATGCTAAAAAACATGGTAACCCAAAACCTAAATATGCCACTCTTCTGCTGTTTTATTAATCCTTATTTTTCAAGGGAGCAACGAAAGAACAACCAGAGGCTGGAGTATAATGTTTATCCCCATTTTTCCCTGCAAGGTCATAAGTTGCTCCTCCTGGGGGTCATTCAGGCTCTGACCACAGCAGCCCTGCTCAAAGGGAGCCAGCCCCACTCGTGTCCGTGGGAGTGCAGCACCAGGGATGAAGAGACATCCCCCTCCTTCGGAATAAGAAGGAAGAGAACAAGCCATAACACTATCAAATATGTCTGCTCTGGAACTAAGAAGAAAAGGATTATTGCTTTTTTTTTGGTTTTGCTCTCAAGCAACTAACCTTTCTGTTTTAGTTTTCTCCATATAAGCGTAACTCATTGATTAATTCCGACAATTGCATAATGCTTTTGAAGTGCAAAGAGAGACCAAAGAGCATATCCAAAATCTGGGACAGCCATAGCTCATCTGTTTCTTATGGTTCTCTAGCATAGGTTTTATTTCCAAGTGAGTCAGTCACATTTCAGGGAATTCAAGAGATATTTTCATAACCCTTGCAAAAACCCTTCCACTAAGATGCAATTATGTCCCCCTTGGAGGGGGAAGGGATGACAGATACAATTTCAGGAGACCATAAAAAAATGTTAAGATTATCTGTGGAATCTCTCCTTCAGCCACTCAGCAGCATCCAAGCACTTAGAAACAAACCTTCCTGGAAAAAAAGGTATGAGTCTTATTTTAGTTGCTGAAGATTATTTAACCCAGAATTGCTGAATTAAAAAACTTTTACATTGCAACGTGATCCCCAGATTGAGGGAGCCCCTTGTTGGCTTTGCTAACTCAAGTGTAATCCCAGTGAAAGAAGGGAACTGCAGTAGGGACACATGAAACGAGAAGTCTTTGTTGTAGAAGTACCCTCATCTCACTTTCACACAGGCTCCAGCCTCCTGTTGACCCAAAAGCTGACGAAAGGAACATTTCAAGCATGTAAGCCAGAAGTGTAGGCAGAAATGGGTGATGACTGGGGCATGTCAATAATGTCACACCGCTGGAAAGCTGCCCAGTACGTGGTGAACAGCTGCTCTCCCAGTGACTAATCACACTGGAGGAGGGAGAACATAAAATTCTCCATTTTCAGAGAGGAGGGTACTGCTCCTCCTGATGTCACCTCTTGTAATGAGCTTCTCCTTGTCTTTCCAGGTCCAGACATCTTATGCACCTAAGTGGGAACATCAAGCGTGCTGGTGTTTCACCTTCAAAAAATTATCTGTCAGCAGTGCTGCACTCCAGCTGTGGAAGGATCAGTGATCAGTGAATTAATTTCAGAAAGTTCTGAAAACAAAAGCAATTTATAAGAGCAGTTTATAAGTACTCTTACTACTACTGTTTGGTTACAGACAAGAATACAGTGATGTTGCTGAGTTTTAACAAACCCAACTCAAAGTTCAGTGCTTTTCTATTGAAATGATCACTTCAGTAAAGGACTCACAAAAGCCTAGAGCCAAAGAGGCCCCAAGGTGGTAGAAACCAAGACACAAGGTACATCAGTTTGGATCTACCTCACCTGTGCAACCACAATTTCTGAGAGGAAATAAAAAAATTAAAAATTTCAGAATAAAATGCCGGAAATTATTTTTATTTTATTTAGAAATCCTGAGTTAGTCCATCTAAATGCAATGCTATTTCCCAGATGCTTAAATATGATAGCAGGCAGGATAACATCCATAAAGCAAGACAGAATACAGCTTTCATCATCTCAAGTGTTTGAAAGCCCAGCCCATGCTAAGACAAAATGGCTGGTGTTTGCCTCTAACCATTCCAGTCATCCTGTTTTTGAGGATTGCAGTGATAAACAATTCCCTGAAGTATACTGTCATTCTGCTGCACTGATGAGCCCAATATCAGTGTCTGTGTTAAGGGCAAGTTCAAAGACTCTTCAGTGTTTTCTTGATAAGCTTCTCAGAGAGGTCATTAACTAGGACAGTTCGCGTAGTGTACTCTTCATGCAAATTTTCTGGGGTTTTTTCTTGTTTTTGTTTTTTAATATTTTTATCAAGATCCTATTTTAGGGCACCTTCGTCAGCTGCCTAGGAACATCTAAAGGGAAAGGCACACATGTAGCTGAAGTTGACACACACATACTATAGCCTGTGGGTCTAAAGCATGTTTTTGGTTAAGGACTCTTACCACACATGAGACCCGGAAAGATTTTAACTGGGTGAGGCATAAAGCTCTTACAGGACTGAAGACAAGACAGGAATGGGATAGAAAATATTTGCAAGACTTAGATCCAGTAAGGAAGTTATTATAGGAGATGCTTAGAGTAGCTCCTGGTGATTCTCACCTCTAGTACTTGAGCATTAGGATTAAACAAAACCAACCAGATGAGAACCTTGGTGGTACCTCATCCTCCACAGCTAACTGCTGCTGCTCAAATCTCCAAAACCACCGATGGTGTGGTGTTGTCGTCCTGGCCCTGCACATGGCAGGTACTGGAGGTGACCAGGCTCAGCCCCATGGACGCAGTGCTGCACAAAGCATCCATCAGGACAGCTCTGGCTGTCACAGTCAGCTTGGGACAACAGTTCCTCAGCCAGCTCCTTCCAGTGAGCCATCTACAGAGTCTGAAACAGTTCCAGAAGAGCCCCTCACTGACACAGGAATGCTGTTCTACCACACCAGCATTTTTCACTTAATGGAGGAACAAGACAGAAGCAATTGCTGCTGTCAGTGAACCATTCCCAAAAAGCTGCTCCAGTAAAAAGTTTCAACTGCATCCAGGCAAGGACGTCGGACAATGCCAATTCCCCCAGCCAAGAGCGAGACAGGCCTGCCCAAGTCCATCATAGCTCCAGAGGTCTGAGTTCATGGCAGCTTTGCAGGGGATCAGCTGCTGTATAATGCAGGGCCCAGAAGCTCCAGCAAAGATCCTTAAGCAGCTCTAAGACCCAGAAGCACCCAGAGTTGCCTGAAGCCATCACAAGCATCAGACACAGACTATTCATCATGAGAAGTCTCAGAGAGTCCCCAGCTGTCTCTGAAGGGTTGTTGTTGGCTGTTCCCCAGCCCTGTGGAGCAGAGATAGGAGCAGGATCCAGAGGTGCCATGAGTCAGAACCACCAGGAGAAACAGCTACCTGAGCGGGTGCTCTAAACAGGAAAGACAAAAGTCAAAACCTGAAAGTTTTCATAGCCAGCTTTTCAGTTTCATAGGAGAAATTAATTCAAGCAGGAGGAGAAGTCAGCTGACCAAACCAGCAGGATATCATTAAAGAGAGATGAAGAAACACAGCTGGCAGGCATCTCCCTCCTCCACAGCAGCTAGGGGCAGGAGGAGTGGTGGCAGTGGGAGTGCCCAGGATGGCTCTGAAGGACCCTGTCTGCACCCATGTCTTGCCATAGAAATTTCAGCTTTAGGAGTCCTGTCAGAACACACGCAGAGCTCTGGCCCCAGAGAAAAGACCAAGTCTAAATCTCTTTGTTTCTTCTTTTGTTCGCCAACAGTTTCTTTCAGACTGCGCACTCCTTCCCCAAGTCTAGCTGCTGAGTAACCAGACAGACCACAGAGATCAGATCTCACACACAAACACTTTTCATCTCTGAAGATCCCACTTGGGCAATGTCATCAAGTGCCAGGGTTTTGGCATGAAACTTTACCCTCCTAGCACCCATATTTGTAGCTGGGGTGATATGCAGGGAGAAGAAATACACAGATATATACACATGGGGGATGAAAATCTTTACTGTGAGGGTGCTGAGGCACTGGCACAGGTTGCTAAGAGAAGTTGTGGATGCCTCAATCCTGAAAGTGTTTAAGGTCAGGCTAGAGGGGGCCCTGACCAACCTGGTCTAGTGGAAGGTGTCCCTGCCCCTGGGACTCTTTAGCTCACTTCTGATAAGTATCATCATCTTCTCCATGCATAGGCTTTTTCTTGTTTTGTTGTTTGTTTGTTTGTTTTTAATTTAAACTGATCTTTGCAGGACCAACTCCACTTAAAAAAAACTTTCTCAAGTGTATAAATGATGGGTAAAAAGCTATTTCAAACAACCTGCAGCTACTCTGGGCAATCTGTTTAGTTTAGCTGATCGTTAGGTACTCCAGGAGTTTAGGTTTATGTAGATAGCCATTGTCAGTATAAAACATAGTGATGTCAGCCTCTCTCATTTATTCAAATATCCCCAACCCTGTGAGCCTCAGATGTTCCCTTAGGGGAAGAGAAATTAAAACAAATGGGGAAAAGGAGAGGAAGGGAAAGCCATCCTGATACACACTTCTCTCTAGACTTCCCAAGAGATGCTCCTCGGAGAGGGGCTGACCAAGCCTGGATACTGGAACAGCCAAGCATTTTTATATATGTATTTATTTATAATTAGTATTATAGAATGTTCTGAGTTGGAAGGGACCCACAAGGATCATCAAGCCCAACTCTTAAATGAATGGCCCATACATGGATCAAACCCATGACCTTGGCATTATTAGCACCAGGCTCTGACCAGATGAGCTATAGAACCTTACCAGACATCAGAAAATATGGATCCAAAGGAACAAGATATCTACCCAGGAAGGCAGCATTTTGACCACCCTTGAAGCTGTGGAATATATTTAAATTCACAAAATTTCCACTGTATGTATATTTTGAGGTTTCAAAATGTAATACTACATTTCCCATTTCTAAAGCAATATCAACAACAATGAAAGCTTAACAATTTGAAAAAAATACATAGTCAAAATTGAAGCACAGCAAATCAGCTTCCCTGGATTTTACTGGTGGGTGGATGAAAAGGATTGAGAGGGGACATGCTGTTGATTTTTATTTTTTTCCCCTGGCCTTTCAGCTAATGCTATAAAAGAAACATTTTTTGAAATCTCCACGACTCTTACACAATAGGGAAGGAAAAGAGCACAACCAAATCAATCACCCTCCAGCTGATACCACTGCAGAATGAAATCCATTCAGAGATCTCCTAGAAGCAGAACAACACTTCTGAGTTGCAGCAAATCAAATCTGGTGATAAAGGGGCTGCTCTCGCTTCCTCCCTCCGTGACAAACCGAGGCACAGGTTATCTGCTCCAGCATAGGCAGAGCAGCTGGAATTAAGCAAGTCAGTTTTTATTATCAGTCCACCTTCCCGAGGAAGCCACTTTATACAACTGCCTGTACAGGTGCTCCTATCCATTTGTCTATCTTGCAAAATAACTTCCAGTTTTCCAGGGCAATTCCAATGAGGTTTTGACAGAACGGTAGTGGTTATAAAAATACTGTCTGATCGAGTTCTGTACATGTATGGATGGTAGGGCAGGGGAAGATAATGTTCCTGCAGAGAGAAATTTCCTATGTTAACTTATTGGACACAAGAAGATTCACACATTTAGCATAAAGCTATAGGAAATCAGATCTCATAACTTCTATTCATTATGGCAGTACTTTTTTCTTACAGTTTTGAGATACTGAAAGATTGCAGAACCTCAGGCAAACAGAAAGATGCATTTTGCAGTGTATCAGCAGTGCCTTTTTTATATAAAATACCAACTTTGGAATATAAAAGTAACTGGGGTGACATAGTAATTTAACAAGTCTGCAATGAAAACGCATACACCTGATGAAATTAGAGGAGGGTCCAACAACAAAATGTCTACTTGGATTTTATGCCTTCCAGTGACTCAGTGTATGTTTTTATCAGGGATTTGGAGTAGAACAATCTTTGCTGTGCATATAGGATATCAGAGGGAATGAGTGTGGAGTATACATCAAAATGATGACAGTAGTCACATCTCTGGCAGGTGACACTTTTCATTTACCAGCATGTTTCCTTAAACCTGTCCAAATTTTTATTCTGAGTGAAGACTTTGGTGTGTAAAATGGAAACCATGTCTTTTATTAGGTCTTTAGCCTCTAAGTTAATACTACTTTACTGTGTCTCTGAATATATTGTAAGTAGGAAAAAACAAGGACTAAATGCATTTTTAGTTTGAATTTCAATAAAGGATTCACATTTCTCAACAAGATTGTGAATATTGGGCTGCAAATTATTACAGAAGGTCATATTTCTCTTTATTCCCTCTGCAGGTTACTGGGTGAAGATATTTGATTTTTGTATTCTAACAATAATTGTGTTTTGTCTGCTGAAAAAAACCCAAGCTCTTTTAGCTAAAGACAAGGTTATCTAACCATCCTTTATTTGGGGCAATCAGCCATCACAAAACAATTCCTGGGAGTAAACACCATAGTTAGAGACATGCAAACAAAAACTAGCATTATAAATGATAGCACCACACATGAAAGAAAAAGGAATCAAAGGCATTACTACATGAAGCAAATCTGTATTATGCCTCCCACTGAGCTGTAATATTTTTGCTGTACTCTGCTTTGGGGGCTTGGTGTTTGTTTGTATGTTTTTCTTGTTTGGGTTTGTTTTTTTCTCTTAAGCAAAACCACATGTACCAAGAGGGTAAATCAGGTAAAACCATTTTTTTTCATTTTAAGTTTTGGAAATGGCACAGAGTTCTGTGTCTACCTCTCTTCCAGCATGCCAGTGTAATAAGTCTCCCAACATAGATATCAAGAAGACTTATTAGAACACAAAAAAAGCCCCACACAACAAAAACCAGTGCCACACACACATTTTAAGATTTCGTCAAGTGGTTTAAATTCTGGAAAACAACAAACCAAACGACAAAACAGTGCCAGTCACATAAAATCAAGTAGAACTTTCCTATTAATTTGTGACAAAGATGCCTCTATGCAAACAGCCAGTTAAAACCTTAGGCTTTGGGAATGGGCATTACTCTGTTACAGGCAAAGAAGCAGTGCTGATCTGCACCAGTATTTGATTTGGCCAAATATTTGGAAGAGGCAAGTACTACCTCAAAACAAGAGGTCTCTTTGCTGAAAGGAAGGGATCCTGCTGAAAAGTTACTAGCTGAGCAGCACCTCATTTCTAAGTTTTATGCATGAATCAGCCTCAGGGAAGATTCACAAATATACCCTTAATTAAATGCTTTTCTACTATTCCACCAGCCTGAAAATATAAAGGGAGGAATTAATTACATAGGGACAGACCTTGAATCCATTGGTTGTTAGGGATGTCCTGTGTATCAAAGATTAGATACAATACATAAAATGGCATTCATATCATTAAAGCTTTAAGTCATTTCAGCTACTGGTAAAAGTTAAAAAAATATAATAAAAAAGCACATTCCCTGAGAAATGTAAATGGATTTGCTTTCTCAAAGACTGGTGTGAACCTACATGTAATCAATCAGCTCAGTTGCTACAGCTGCACTGTCAGAAGCGTAAGGGTAGATTTACTGGGGAAAGGTACCGAGAAAAAGCCGTGACAATGGCACGAAGATGCACCAGAAGCTCTTTTCCCCACGTATGGTCTCCATCAATTAAAACCACAAGGCACCACCGACATCAATAACAAAGTAACACTGCTGAAAATCCAGCAGGAAAGTGGAACACAAAGTGGATGCTGTAAAACAGAATCCTTCTGCAGCGAGACATAGCAGCCCCATAAAAGCTATGGAGTACCAGGGACTGCACTGCTGTAATTCACTTGTCCCTCCCTTTCTCTTTATGCTGTCTTTATATGTTGGTGTAAGCTATATATCCATCATATATGGGAGAAATGTGGTTTTCTGGGCATGGGATAATCTATTTTATTATATGTTCTTATGTTCTCCAGTTTCTTCTTCCCACATCTGTTTTTCTTGGCTCTGTGTGTACAACAGCTGCATATTAGGGGAGACCAATTTCAAACAAAGGGGAAGTATTCCTTACTTTTCTCATAAATAACTCTTCAGATGGTATACAACTCCAGAAATTCAAACAATTAGGCCAAAATATCAGGGTTTTTTTTCACAACAAAACAAATCAGCACCATTTCTCTAGTGATATCCCCCCTCTACCTAGAAAACCAACTAGATAAGTGCACTTAGAAATCCAATTGTTTATATCTACTTCTACCCCATGAATTAGTGTCCAGCCTTTTATACAGCTCATTTCATGCCCTATCATTACAACTTTCTGGACTGGAAATGACCTGAACAAACAGTAGGAATTATGGTCTTAAAATAAAAGGAATGGAAATACGTCATGGTCCATTGAGAGGATGGCAGGATCCACATTCCTTCCCTGAAGAAGGATAAAGATATTGACCCCAGAGCAATTTCAGCCAGCGTGATGCTGTTGCTTCTCAAAAGGCAATTCTCAAGCACAGAGAGTGAACATGACAGGAGCACGTCACCATCAGCACAGAAGAGCTGACAGAGCATCAGCTCCTCTGAATCCCAAGCCTGTGTATTCCTCATTTGCTAAACCCCGAAGTCTTCATTCAAGCCATGCTTCCTGCTCAGCTTAAAAGGAGTTACCATCAAGGAGATACACAGCAAGGTTTTAATGACAAAGCAGAATATGCAAACATTACATCTGCCATAGCATTAATAATTCTGTAATAGAAACCAAATAATATATAGTTCACATTTCCGTGCTTAACCATTTCATATTTATACAACAAAGTGAAGATACTGTGAAAATGGTACACAAGAAGTTTCTCCTGCTCATTAGATGTACATGAGACAGTTAAGAATGTAAGAAGAATGTGAAATTAAAACCAGTAAACCCTGTGCCAAATGTTATGGATTCCATTAGTTTAACACCCTTTCCAAAATCTCTCATAAAAATCACAATGCAGCTTCACACCCAATTCATTAATTGTCCGTCTTTTGTTAAACACCAGGAAGCCTGCAGGCCTTCTGTTTTTTTGTTTGTTCTTAATTCAGAGACTGATGGGGCATCTGAGGTGATTTAATAACAGCCCTGTGCACAATCTAATTTTTCCAGTCTATACAGTTTGACTGTTTATTTTTTTTGAGGGGATGAGTGCTGTTCTTTGAGTCTACGTGTAATAAAACATGGCCAGTGCTCATTAGACAACTACAGCCAAATATTTGGTTTTAAAATACAGTACTGACCAGACTATTTTCTGCATGAAGTGGCTCCTGGACATGTTAGGAGCACAGCAGCAGAACAGTTTGGCTGCACATGTCTGACATGCAGATTTTTGAACTGAGTGCATCCATTACGAAGCCATGTACAACGAGCACCAGGTGAAACCTCACAATCTGCCTGAAGAAGGAAATTTTAGGCAGCCCCGTATGTGTGAGCTCAGCCCATTGCTTTTCTAATCCTGCTGTTACTTAGAAGAGACCATACTTTACCACAGACCTGTGTGAGGCACCATGGGTGGTCTCTAACTCCCCAAGATGCTAAAAGCTGCTTGCAAGCAGGTCTGCTGGCTCCATTCAAGCAAACAAACAAACAAACAACCCCCTAATAGTCCATATCTTCTGGTACCATCAAGACAGACCCATAGAAGGTCTTCACTTATGCCAAATACGAATGGCCTATGCACTGCACAAATCCCCAAAGGCAACCACAAAACCAACCCAATCACATTAAAACTAAAAAAAAAA
>VXAD01002565.1:0-73268 GCA_013399195.1 Dicrurus megarhynchus | reverse complement strand
AAAAAAAAAAAAAAAAAAAAAAAAAAAAACCAAAAAAAAAAAAAAAAAAAAACTAAACTAAAAAAAAAAAGAAAAAATAAGCCAACTCCAAAGCTTTCTCGGCAATGGTGCTGCAGATGGGCTGGAAAGGAGAAAAGGTGAGAGATTTCTGCTCTGCCATTTGCCTAACCCTCGTTCCCTCTTGCCGGCCGATGGCTTTGCCTTTCAGCATGCATAGTACAATATTTTGCAGCTGCTCAGAGAGAAACTTCCCTCCTCAAATAGTGCACACCGACAGTAGCTGGGAAGTTCTGGGAAGTAGCAGCTGGGGGGATCAGTGCTGGCGGGCTGAGCTGAAATGCATCTCTCATCACAACTGCGCAGAGCCAGATCCCAGGGCTGTTAATCAAGCACAAGTCAACGGGAGCTTTGCCCAATTAAGTAACAGAGTTTGGCTTATTCCAGCAAGGAATTACACCATAACAGCCTAAGCCCTTCAGTACCCAACACTGAGGCCAACGCCCTCCTTTCCTCTACTGGTTAACTCCCTTCCTTTATCTTCTTCTCCACCAGTCCTGAATAAGAGGATTTAAAGCTAAACTGTGAAGTGATGCCGAGAAAAGCAGGGATGCAGTCCAGAGGAACACAGGGCATTTGGTTTTTAGTTCTCTTCATCTCAATTTTACTACCTGCCCCACTTGTACCATGAAGATTCCTCTTCTCCTCCTCTCCCCAAATAATTAGAAAACAACAGTATTTATGTCCACACTGAAGCATAACCCTGGCATACTCAGGTATGCTCCAAACCCCTGTGGAGCCTCTCAGTCGTATGCAGCTTGGATCAGTTTGTGGTTCCCCTCCTGAGATCTTCCTCTTTCCCTCCAAGGAATCTCTCACTAAGGTTGGCTGACCTGCTGAAGCCTGATGTGTCTGCTCTTGCTAAAATCCAGTCTCTGTCTCTTTGCAAGACACAGAACCTTAGTTAAGGGAGGGAAAAATTTACTTATCCAAGAAATGAAAATATTAACAGAAAATTTTTTAAAAAATCAATGTATCCAATTGAGTGGCTGAATGTTCAGTCAGCATCCCAAGCTGCAGAGAACATCATGAGAAAGTATCCTAGTCAGGACAGCATATACTGCAGAAAGAAGTGCCATGCCATATTTGCTCTAATGTCACATTACCCTGTTGGATCTTTGATTATTGGAGATTACTTTATCTCAAGAACCTGAAGATCTGATCTTACATGACAAGACACAAGGGCACAGTAAAATTAGAACAGGTTTAGTGAGCAAATCAGTAGTTCTCACCAAAATAAATATTTGTTGAGCGTCTATCACTCGTCACTGAGAAGCTAAGACTTACAAACTTATATGACCAACTATATTTTGCAGCAAAATTTGTTTAAAACCAGTAGCAGTTTTGCAATAATGCCTGACTGCAGGATTTTCAAGCTCTGTTATCGAGAGAAAATGTTTCTTGTCCCTTCTCGCCTTCAACAGGAAGGCTGAATAACCAGATATACATTTACACCTATTTTCTATTTACACTGATTTTCAGAAAAGAGCGCCACGATGATTTACATGTCCACATTGCCTGTGGTCCCGCTGAAACCAGTGAGACTATTCTCAGAGTTCTCTCTAGAGAATCAAGCATGTGCATAAATCTTTGCAGGATCTCAGCCAAAGAGGCTGTTTTATCGGGAAACAATAAAGGGATGCAGGCTTGTGGTAACTCCGTGAGCCAAACCCTCCTCAGAAACACTCTGAATTCGTTTCTCTTTGGGGCTGTAGAGTTCAAAGACCCAGCCTTGGGAAGCGAGGCAGAGACAGGCATGAGCCCCTCCACCTGCAGAGAGGAGAGTTACAGTCCATGCAGAAGCTCCTCACTGCGAGGACACAGAGGCACGCTGGTGTAATTTAGGTGCTGTTTTGGCTTAACACTCCAGGAAAACATAACCCTCTGTGGTCTCCTTGGTGTTCCGTGGTTCTCATTGCTATGGGGGTCACATAACAGGAATGTATCTAGGTAGGTTTGAGAAGCACGTGCAACTTTTTATAAAGGATAATGAATAGCCTACATTATTCATAACATAACTGATTTCAATTGCATTATGCTTTACTTTCCAGATTTTCAAGCAAGGACATCCTAATAGGACTGTACAGGTATATTTCTTCAAAAATTCATGCTCTACACTGGAATTAGATGTCTTCCACCAAAATTGTTATTAAAATTAGCACTACACATCCTTAGATTGGGGCCTAAAATGTCATGGCTAAAATATTGTCTACAACACTTACATCTTTTATTTCTCTAACAGAAACACAGAGAATAACATAAAATTTTAAATTAATTACAAGGACAAAAATATTTCTCAGAAAAACAAGAAGCAATACAGATCTAAAAGCTCTTGTAGTGTAATGTTTGATGGTTGCTAAACGAAATAAAAATAAATAAAATAAAAATATGCTTCTGAATTACCCCAAACCATCTGTGAGACAGTAAAATGGAACAGAAAAAAGCCGAAAACAAACCCAACAACAGAACTGCCAGGGCAATGGAGAATGGCTGGGAGAGGATATGAATTTATTCTCTCCCTTCAAATTCATAACCATGTTTTTCTTCCCCAGAGATATTCTTCATGTGCAGTGCCTTCACAACATTTCCTTTAGAAAAAGAAAACCTTGCATGTAAACACACTTGCATTTGTCACTGTCTACACTGGGACACGGCTAATTCAGTAAATCTGTTCTAGAGGCTATCACTGACAACCCACAGAGAAGAAAACACTGATTTTCATCTTGAACCAAAACCTGACATGACCTTTTGTCCCTTCTATTGGAAGAAACCCCACCACAACCCTCCTCAGATCCCAAATCAAACAACCCACCATGGAAATTGCAGACCACCACAGAAAGATAAAGCAGAGCTGAACTAGATTCTGGACACCCAAAAATCTGTTCTCTTCCCAGTATGCAGGTAGAATTTTCCTTGAAAAACAAAGCAGGAGGGAGTGTTCTTCCTAGGTATTATCACTTGCACTGTATTTCAAGAACTGCTGTTTTAAGACTACCAAGTTGGGGATTTTTTCTTTCCTTACATTCACAAGACAATGTTAGATGTTGATTAAAACCAGTTCAATCAACTGGAAAGGGTCCATCAATGTCAGCAACACAAAAACAGGCCCTGAGACCCCGTTCTGCAGTGCTGGAGAAGCAAAAGAGACGCCTTTAAAATCATCCAAGCAAAAAAAAAAAGAGTAAAAATAGGTATTCATGAAATGTTATTGTCCAAGATAGAATAGTAGAGGCTGAGGAGAACAAACAGTATAAATAGAGAACACTTTTTTCCTTGCCTGCTTCACAATAGCTAAGATTCTTTAAAAAAATAATAGGTAGAAAGATAAGACATGCATGCCTGATACTGAAGAAAAGACTGTTTGTACCCAGCACACTGGATAAATTGTTCTAGAACAGTTCAGCCATGTCAAGAAATGACCCTTTCATGCTGCCAAGGTCAGTCAGACCCGTAGCCAGTGTTAGTCAAAAAGGTCATCGCTGCTCATATATTTTAAATAAATTCACCTGTTTTCTCCTAGAACTTCACACACTAAGTACAGACCAGTCAGGTAGGAGATTTTAGGTGTGGTGTAGTGTGGTATATG
Source organism: Dicrurus megarhynchus (assembly GCA_013399195.1). Classification (NCBI taxonomy): domain Eukaryota; kingdom Metazoa; phylum Chordata; class Aves; order Passeriformes; family Dicruridae; genus Dicrurus; species Dicrurus megarhynchus. The sequence goes on along the minus strand of VXAD01002565.1, from coordinate 69,625 downwards.
TGTTCTATTGATGGATCAACAGCTGCAGGCAATATTTGGCTCAGTCCTAAGACTGTCACAAAGCCCCAGTTACAGGTAGAAGCAGGAGGGTGACAAATATACCAAAAAAAGGGGAGGCCTGACCCCTAAACTCCGAATTCTTGGTTAAAATTTCACTTCACTCCTGGTGTTCAAGACAACACTTGTTTTAATCTCAACCTGATCTCTGGAAGACCCCCATAACATAGCAAGGAAAAATTCACATAAGCCTATTCCCATGGAAATTCATTATACAGGTGCATCCTAAGAAGTAGCTTACTTGAACAGGAAAAACAACAACAATGCATTAAGATGTAAATTAAATGCATGATTGTAGTTAGTCTTCCACTCAAGCAATTCCCATTGTTATTTTGACTTACTGATCATCAGAGAAATGCTGGAAAGCAGAAGCTTTTAAACATCTGCTAATCAATTATATTATTTCTCTAATTCCATAGTTTTGTTTAAAAATACTGATTTCAGGGGAAATTTATAGCTAAAATTATCTGAGCCTTGCATTCGAACGGGGATGGATCTCGTTGTGGCAAAACTTAGATAAATAGTTTTGTGGTCCTCACCTGTGTGCAGAAAAAGTTAATAAATAAATAAATAGGAACAGTTGAAACATCCAGGGGGAGTTACTTCACAGATTCACCTTCTTTCCAAATTTATAAGCTGCTCTTTTGAGAAAGTTGCCTTGCAGAGTACATAGGGAAGAGAAGGCTCAGCTGGAATGCCTCTCACACAACGTGAAAGAAATAACATTCAGCTATAGCATGATCCCCAGTGTGGTTTCACAACTCTGGCAAAGAGTCCCAATTCCCACAGAATTATTGCCTGCAGACAGTAACATTTCCTTGCCTGAGGTTGCCTTGTTTTTCTAAAGGAGACCTATGTGTAATTATGCCCACACTTCCATTGCATACACTGACCAGGCAGGATCCCTGTCGGGAGCAGAGCAGAACTCAGGGCAGGCAGTGGAATTACAGCACAAAGCTGTAGCTTTGTCCCATGATGTCAAGTCAACAGATACGCATCATTGCTAATTGTCTGTCTGCTCTCATCTGTCCACAGTTGAAAGATAAAAGTGTAAAACAAACTCCTCTAGATTTTAAGGCCAGAAGAGACTAAAGTTCAATTCATTTTCATGTGGGTTTTTTTCCAGTGTTTTCAGAACCTGAATACTGAGCAGATTTCTCCTGAAGCCTGTTAAGAAACTTCCTGTAGAAGCTTCCCCCCCCAACAAAATCATTGAAACCCTACCCACTTAAAAAAAAAAAAAATAAATAAAGTGAATAAATAAATAAAGCACCCCGGAAATCGCAGATCCCTTTTGTGTTCCACCGTTTGCCAGCAGTTTATGACGTTTCAATGGCTTAGGTGAGAGGGTAACAGCATATCCAGTACTCAAGAGAGAAACAAAGAGAATGGAGGGGGAGGGAAAAGAACCTTTTTTTTTAGTGAACAAAAATGATGACAAAAATCAAAGTGAAACTAAATCAAAATGTGCTGGGAACCTGTAATATTTGCAAAAATTGCAGAACCCAGGTACTCCTGTGCTGAATCGAGGCCTTATGATTTTCCAGATTTTCTATTAACTGCAACTGCCAATGATTACTCATTGAGAAAATTTTGTATTCATACTAGAACTAAAGTGATTGTACTGCACACTTACTGTCCTGCCTCAAGAGTGACCTGGTAGAGTTCAAGGCTTGAATAAGCAGTGCTGAGACTCACTCTACCTTTCCCAGACACAGGCTGGAAGCACCTTCCTGTGCAGCATGCTGGAGCAAAGGGATGCAGAGGGTGCTGAACATCCCGCACTTGTGTTCCTCTGCTGAGTGTACACAGCTCTTGTTTACTTTGAACAATGACTTCTGGCTTAAAGCTTGAGAGCCAGCCCAGGCCACTTTCTGCTCCCAAGCCAGGACACCCACTTCTCTGCACCATTGAGCTGCAGAAGCCAGCACAGGTGGTGTCCCATTTCAGAGGCCCTGTTAGTGCGATCCTTCCCACCTCCTCTCCTCCCAACCTCTGTGGGCACACAGCTGTGAGCAACCCTCACTGAACACACACTAAGGCAGGAAAAGCAAAAGAGGCCTTTTTTAGCCTAAGAATATCTGGAGAAACCGAGAGGAGGCTGAGTGGCACAGCCTGTGGAAGGATCCAGTGTCCAGCTGCCTGTATCCACAGGGCAGTGATGGAGATGGAGCCATACTCTCACATCAGTGTCTGGCAGGATGAGACACTACAGCTGAAAGCTGAAACAAGAGTGTCAGGCTGGATATAAAGAGCAATTTGCTGTCCATGAGGGCAGGCAGGCAGTGGAAGAAATCATCCAGACAGGCTGTGGTAGGCTCTCCTGATGGAGGCTTTCAAGGGCTGCCTGGACAAAGGCTTGAGTAACATGATCTGTTCTCACAGGTGACCCTACTTCGAGCTGGAGTTTGGGCAACAGACCTCCTGATAGTCATTCCAACCTAAATGCCTGTATGGCCCTTCTGAAAGAAGTAAATTCAAGACTTTGGTTTACATGAAGACCTGCTTTCTCTCTGGTGCATCAGAGATGTATTTCAGGACAAAGCAGGTATTTTCTTCTTCAAAGTACTCCCACTCCTGCAAGCTTTGTAAAGGTGAAGGCTTGGGTGCCCCGGTCCCTTGTGTGGGAGCAGATGAGGAGCTTTCAGAAGGCCAGGTCGTGCCATTTTGAAACATGGGCAAGCTCTGGCTGCTGTCACATGCACGGTGACCTCGCTGTAGCTCAATGCAAGATCTCCCTGGCATTGCCAGGCAGTCACGGCATTTGTTGCTGTTAACAAAACAGAACCTAGACCTGTTACACGCAAAGGCCTTGGAGGCTTTGTGTTTAATTTGTTTGATTGTTTAATGGCAAGATTCTCAGCAAACATCTTGTAACACAATAAAAATGCATTTTAAAGGCACCTCTGAGATACAGTATTTAAAAATGGCCTCCACAGGAAAAGTACTTGCAGATGCCTACGCACCATGTCAATTAAAATGTAAACGGACATAAAACTATTTAAGCGGAAAATACAATGTATTTTTGAACGGCTCATAATTTAAGGTCTAAAAACTGAGAGTGACTGTAGGGCTCACAGCCCGACACTGGTTTGAATTCAAGTAACTGTTAACAAAGTTGGCTGTCTCAATTCAGCAAGTCTCATGCTATTTCTCACCTATCTTATGGATCCCACCATTGCACTTAATCTCTTTGCCATGGTTCCTCACAGAATCATAGGATGGTTTGGGTTGGAAGGGGACCTTGAAGATCATCTAGGTCTAACCCCTCTGCTGTGAGCAGGATTGCCTTCAAATAGACCAGGTTGCTCAGAAAAACCCAGAAACCAAAAAGCCAGAGGCTCAAAAAGGCAAAGTGGTTTCAGTGCCATATCTACAGTGAAGCAAAACCAAAAGAGCATCAAGGGAGATTTGAATTAGTTTTCTGTCCACTTCATTTACTTTGTGGGTGAACACAGGTCCCCATGTTCCTGAGACGGACTCTGAACACAAACATGTTCTTTGGTAAACCTCAAAATAAGTGAAGGGGCTTTCCACAATTCAGGACAGAAAAATGTAATTTTTTATATGTAAGGCTTTAAAAGAAAATTGTTTCTAAAGAGAGATTTCAAAGTCCCAGATCGGTGTCATTAGTGGACAATATAACTATTACCATTTGTGACTCTTCATTTTTACATATATTTTGTCTCCTTGATCACTGTGTTTTGGTCACCACAATATAAAAAATAGAAATAAAAATATAAAAAAAAGACAATTATTAGACAGTGTCCAAAGGAGGGCCACAAGGATGGTGAAGGGCCTTGAGTGGAAGAGGTAGGAGGAGCAGCTGAGGGCACTTGGTCTGTTCAGCCTGGAGGAGCCTGAGGGGAGACCTCATTGCAGTGTTCAACATGAGAGGAAGTGTAGAGGCAGGCACTGATTTCTTCTCTCTGTGAACAATGACAGGAGGGACTGGCCTGAAGCTGTGTCAAGGGAGGTTTAGGCTGGATATCAGGAAAAGGTTCTTCCCTCAGAGGGTGTCTGGGCACTGGAACAGGGTCCTCAAGAAAGGGGTCACAGCACCAAGCCTGACAGAGTTCAAGAAGCTTTTGGACAATGCTCTTGGGCACATGGTGGGATTCCTGGGCATGGTCCTGTGCAGGGCCCAGAGTTGGATTCAACGATCTTGATGGGTCCCTCCCAACTCAGCATATTCTGTGATTCTATGAAGAGAATGCACTCTGAATGGGTGAGGGGGAAGCTATCCCTTACAAGCACATAACATGATCACCAGGTATCTTCAGGGGAGGTATTAGTCATGTTTCAAAAACCAAACCAAGCCCTGCAGTGCACCCATCCACTAAGGACAGCTGCAGGTGGGTGAGCTGCTCACCAACACACACCCAGCGGGTGCTCAAAGCACCTCCCAGCCGACCTGCCCTGGCATGAGGGAGGTTCTGGGGTGCACTGGCTCTGCCTCCCTGGCTGTAGGGGGTGAGGGCTGGAGGCTGGTGGGCACTGCCTGTCTGGTACCCACACGCTGGCTGGGGGGGCTCTGTGCCAGCTCCATAAAACTCCATCAGACAAACCCCAAGCATGCACCTGGGGATCACACAGAGCAGCACAACCGTGTAACAGAGTCAGGTATAACACGTAAGGGAGCCTAATACCTTTGAGGCTGAAAAAATTACCACTCATTATGCTAAGTGATGCCTTATATCAGCATGTAAATAACTTTTCTTTGTAAGCAATCACCAAAGCATTCTCAACAGAAAATTAATATATCTGATTTGTTTATGTATCCGCCTAATTTAGGGTAGAAAGATTTTTAAACTGAAACTAGATACGAAAGCATGTCACCAAAATTCTTCTGAGCTACATGTACAGATCCATTTATATTTATACTGATACAGACACACAAAATTACATGTTCTGTCTCTGTGATAGGCTGAATCAGATACGATGTTAAATATACAGTCCTGTGCTGTATGTTACAAGAGATTTCCCTCATCTTCCTGTTTCTGACTGCCATAGTTTGGGTGGGAAATTAAAAGTTAATTTTGTCTTTTTGTCCTTTTGTCTTTTTCCTTATCAGCAGTGCCTCCAAGGCATGCTAAAGTATTCTGAAAGTGACCTTCATTTTACTCATATCAACCTGACACAAGTGATTTAGCCTCCATACTTGTAGGAGTAAACATAAGAAACACCCACTGACTGACAAATATTTCATCAGAATTCAGCCACGCATTTGTTCCTGGGCATGGAGGGGAGGGTGTGTTAGATGATGACCTCATTTAGTAAGGCATCATCATTTAGGTTCACCACCAGTATATGGATGCTGCCATTACCTTTTGCACTCCCAATGTGCAATCTTCTTGTCTTCCTTTAAGGGTTGCTGTATTTTGTGGCCCATTCCACGTGCAGCTGCCAGGCACCGATGTTACTGGGATTTCCAAGATGGACACAGACCTTTTAACCAAACCTTACTGGGACAAGGATTTTCACGTTTCTCAAACATACTCCCAGAGCAAGCAGGCAAGCAAATTTTGAATGTTCAAACATATAGAAGCTAGACAAAAATGTAGGGAAGAGCACAGCCATGCATCCAGCTCTGCTCAGACTTGTGTTTTCCAGGACAGTAGTGGCACCACTGCTCACAATGGCCAAAAGCCCTGAGCCATTAAATCCAGTAGGGAAGTCTATGCACTCACAGCTACTCTCACATAGAAGTCCTTTGCTGGACTGGAGTCTGGAGTGCAGTTGAAACACTTTTCAATGCATTAATTACTTGTGACTTGCACTTGTGAGGTAGTGGTGGTAGCTTAATAGATACAGTACCAATGTGAAAGCAACAGAGATGGGAAAAAATTGATGTAGATAAGGGCTTTAGTCATTGACTGGGGAAAAAAATCTTAAGAAAAGGAAACAAAAATCTGGCATGTAGCAATAAACTGAGTCAAACAGGCTCTTGAAGACACAGGACAACTTTTTCTGAAAGAATTTAATACCTGAAGCATCAGAGGATATGTTCTGGGTTTTACAGAACAGAAATCACAGGATTATTAAGAATGGTGATTTCAGCAGTACCATATTACACACACCTGGGCTAGACAACCATGTGGAAAAGTGAAAGACTATTGTGGCAGACATAGCAAAGGCTATGAGGTTACAGATATAGAAGGAGGAACACATGCACTGGAGATGCTTTATGAGTGCTTTTAGTACAGTACCAAAAAAATAAGAGTGCATATAAAAAATAATGAAAAAACCACCTCAGAGACACAACATTCAAGAGAAGCTTGAGGCAGCACTCAAACAGCAACCAAATGAAAACTCAGCTTTGACTGCAGATGACACCCTCACAAACAATTTGTCTGTTTAAGGTGAGGGCACGCACACACTACCGCGCTCCTGGGCAGAGACCTGCTGCAGCACTCATCTGCAAGGCACCAAAATTACTGGACTTTTGAAAGAACTTCATCATCCCCACAGGAGAATGGGCAATAGCTAGTTCTTCCATTTGGCTTGGTGACTTAGTGTGCTGCTCGCAGCTGCCCGTGATGTTGTGCCCCATCTCCGTGCGTTACCTCCCCTGCTGACTCCACAGCAGACAAGAACTAACCCAGCTGGAAGTGCCTGTTCACTCCTGGCTTAGCAAGAGTGCCCCAGATGACTCCCTGGACATGGAGTCGAAGCAAGAAGCTTACCAAATTGACCCACTGCTCGTTTTAAGTCTGTCTCCTCTTTGCTAAGAGGATCTCCTATCTTCTGCTGAAAGCTTTGATAGAGGGTGCAGAGTTCACATCTCTTTCAAAAATACCTCGTCACGTAGCACCTTTCTGTCACATACAGTGGAAAAGAAAAATCACGTAGGTTCATGTGAACCTCTCTTTCTGACTCACATTTACCCACTGCCAGGCCTTTGCATGCTGTTGTGGATCTTGACAAGCTATTCTCATTTTCACTTCAGATCTACGTTTTGACTCAACACCAGCAGAAAAATAGGTCACAGAAAAATGACCTGGATACTCAACCACCTGAAGGAGTTTTCTCACTGAATTTTAGGGGAGGAAAAAAATTAGGCACTTTCCATTTAAAATAACAATTAAAGAAACCTTCCAAACAGCAGGAGCTATCAGTGACCCATTACAACACAAGTGATTCAAGAAGAACCAGGTGACTTGGATTTACACTCAGTTTAGCACACTTTGAATGCAGATCTACCGTACAAGTGAGACAAAATGCAATGACAGTTTTACCATTCAACAATATTACATGTGGGGTTTTTTTTCCCCTTCTTATCAAGGAAAAAAGACCACCTTGTGAAAAACATATTTTGAAGAGGTTGTACCTAGCAGAGCCATCTCATCCAGTATGGTGAGAACAGGATTCAAGACCTGGCCATGCAGATACAGCAGTTAGGAACATGAGTCAACTTCATGAACTTAAATGAGATTGCACAACAGCTTAAAGTATTTGAAGGACCTGAGGCTAAACCAGCTGATCCCTAGAAAACCCGAACTCTTCAGCTGCAAAGCCTCTTGTTGCTATTTTGACATCAATATTTAGAAAGAAAGAAAAAGTCCTAGCAACAAACCCAGCAGGTATGTAGGTGCCACGTCAGGGAGCATAAGCATATACTTCAATCCTGCTGCAAGGACCAGCATATCAGAAAGCAAGGAAGTCTTCAGCCTATGGAAGTGATTTCCCAAATCAGGGCACAGAGTGTGCACACAAAGAGCCACTTGGTGTTTCAATACACAGCTGCCCTGGGAACACCCCTCTCCTGGTGTGTGCACTCCCCATCAACACAGACAGGTCTCCTGCAGTAACGGGACCTGTCACAAGAAGGAATCAAGTTGAAGTTTGAGGTTTGCTTGTTTGTTTTTAAAACTCAAACCTTGTCTTGGCTTTGTGAACTTGAACCAGAATCCAATTCCTATTAATCCAGTTAGGGATCAAAACCAGAGCCTGTAACTAATCTGTGTAATTTAACTTGTAGCTTTAGTTTGAATATTATATTCCTCCAACAAATACTTGTTTGCAGAAATTGTTTAGCAAATCCTACTATGTAGCACATAAATCATACTGAAGTGGAAGCAAAACTAATGAAGGACTAATAGCCAATAAATTAGTCACTGAGCTCTATCCAATGCCTTCTCTCCAACACAACAAAGTACTACATATGAATAATGGTGATACTTCTTTCCTCTCTCCTTGGTTTGTCTCCCTTTAAGGGAGAGGTTTGGTTGATATATCATAATCTCACTAGTTACAACATCTTTAATTGCATTATATATACACTTTATGCGTACATATCTCTTAAATATAAGCACATACAAACACACGCTCTGTATTTTCACCTCCATTTTGAAGACATCATCTACAAATTCTTGTTTTGTAAGCACTTGAATTTCTGAATGGTTTCTTCTTTCTCTGACATCTGTCACATTCCTGAAGGGTTTATGCTTTGTAAAGGGCCAATACAACTGCAAAAGCTATAATTTCAAATATTTTGACATATATATAGCACTCAAATCCAACTTAATTGGATCCAAAAATTTCACATCGACTCCCTTAGGAATTACTTTTAAAAATTTAGATTTATATGTGAAAGAGCAGAATAAATTATATTTAAGAGCTCATCTATAACATTAAAAAAAAATAGCTAACTTTATTGAAAAATCATATTTACTGTCCATGTAATAGATTAAAAATTCCAACCATCCTTATTAATACTTTTAGTCCTTCTACCCAGTTTTTCCTCTTTCTTCTGTATTTCTTCCACTTGCTTTACTCTTTGCATCCGTGCTTCTTTTCCCTCTGCTGAACTAATTCTGCACACCTCCATACATTAACTATTGCCCTTCTTAAAAGCCTTCTCTTCTTACTTCCCTCTATCTTTTGAACTATTTTCAGCCCTTTTTGCTCGGCCTGTCTCCTGTGGTGTCTCCCAGGTTAGGGACCAGCCTGCACGGGCTGGTGTTGCACGGGATGGAGTCCTCGCACAGCCCCGTGGCACCACAGGACAGGCGGTCCCTGCAGGGTGCCCTGGCCATGCTGCTGCCAGCCCTCCAGGCTGGCTTTGGGTCGGGAGCACCAGCTGCACACACTGGTTTCCTTCTGCACGTGGGCAGGGCAGGAGCTCTTCTGCTTGACCCGAACAAGAGGAGGAATGTTGTAAGGGATGATGCTGTGGACTACCCCAGCCCTGCAGACACAAGGGTTGAGTCTCAGGCTCCAATTTCAAGATTTATTCTTTCAGTCCTTGCCTTGCTTGCAACCTCTAGCTCTGGTTTAATTTTCTCTTCACAGACCCATTCTGTACCTCATGGATTGTCTCAAGAAAAGGCACAAGCGTTAGCAGCAGCTTTAAGGTGCAAGCCCCGTTTTTACATGACCTGCAGGAACACAGGGAGCATCCTTCCCTGGCCTTTTGGAGAGGGACCTGTCTGTCCCATAGTCTGGTACACATTTCATACAGGAGGAGGATTTCAGAAACTTGTGGGGCATGCTCAGAAAGAGGGGCTGGGTGGTTGTGAACATCTCAGCTCCAAGACCACAAATACCACCGGAGCTAAGGCACTGTCCCTGCTTTGAAGGGATACAGAGACATCAACAGTGGCACTTCCCTACTTAGCTGAATCCTTGTGGAGATGTGCCAGTTTTGCAAAATGTTGCCTGGAACTGGGCTGAGGAAGTAAACCCCCCAGCTTCAGGCTGACCAGAATCCAGTATGCTGTTCCTTACCTCCTGCCTTCCCAGTAAAACCTCTCCTACACTTGCAGGCACGGTGATGTTTGCCACACTGGCTTTGTAGGCAAGAGCTCCAGTGACAGTTTCCACACACAGAAGCACAAGCTGGAGAGCACTAAGCCAGAGGACTCTCCTCATGGTCAGCCTCAGTGAAAGCCCTGCTATTTTGTCTATTTATGGCATGTCCAAGTCACCCATCACCATGGCAGCTAAGCACAGAGGGGAAAATGCTGCAGACTGGAGCAGATCAGACAGCAGCACTTATAAGACATAACCACAAAACTGTATGTCACATCCTCCCCTGGCTGCTACCATGACCCATTTATGATTTCTACCTGAAAGCTCTACACTATGAAAAAGTTTTATTAACATACCCAAACTACGCTCTTCAAAAGTCTTACACTAGCAGTACAGGAAGCCAGAACATAAAAGCAGGCCAGAAAAAGGCAAAATAATATTCAAACTAAAATAGAAAACAAATCTCATTGAAATTAACATTGTAAAATACACTGCAGTGAGCCAAGCTAAGAAGAATGCATTCAGCTCACACCGTGCCTCAAGCAACTTCAGAGGGGAAAAAAAATAACACATTTAAAGTACGTACAGAAGCAGCTCAGGTTTGTCTTCAGCACAGAAAACTGAAGAGTGAGAATCTGGTCCAAAATCAAAACCACAGGTCAGAAGGCAGGTGCTCTCATGAGGAAGAGAAATACACTGAGAGTTTTCAGCCTCCCTCCAGCTTATTGACTTAAGTTACACTTCTTCCTCCTTTTATATGCATTGACATTCCATCAACAGAAAGTTAAACATGTTACTAATACTTAATATTTTATTTGGCCATTTCCAACGGGGAACACATGATCTGACATCCAGACATTGCTGAGCACAGAACTGTAGTGACCCATTTCTGTAAGAACCAGCACCTGTGACCAAAGAGGGAAACACCACCATTTGTGAACAAACAAGTCAGAAATGCCTTCTTGAAGGTTTCCTGAAAATGATCAAAGTCTAAAATTATGAGGCTTTCCTTTTTCTGGTGGGACTGACCTTTTCCCCATGCAGCAAATGAAGAGACTGATCTCTGTTGATCACACATTCTTATAAAATTTGGCAAAGACAGAGCACATGAAACCTGAGGTTCCAAAGGTCCAGGGTGGTTTCTACAGCCCGTGACACTCCAATTTCCTAAGCAAATACATCAGACTGGCACTCCCTGCCCCAAGTAGCTACAGCTCTTCAGACACAAGCAGAAGATATCCTAACCCTGATCAACCCCTCTTTCTGCCTCTCTTACTAGGAAAAGGGATTAACTGGTGGGATAATCAGACACTGTTTACTCTTCTGAAGCCCATGCAGAAAAGATTAAGGCCAACCCCCCATGGCAGGGGGGGTGGAACTAGATGAAATTCAAGGTCCCATTCTGTGATTCTGTGAAGGCTTTAGTAAGTGGGAACCTAAAGTTACTAAGTCCATACTGAAGCACTTAAATGATCTGATTTTTTTTTCTTTTTTTAAGCCACTGACCTCCCTGTAGGTCTGTGAATGAATACCCTCTGATAATCCAAGCTTTATATGTCCTGAGACAAGTTTAAAAGTGTTATTTGAGTAAGAAAATTATCCTAAGGAAAATTTAAAAGTTTGGAAAGAGTTAAGAATAGACAATAGCACTCCTATAATACCAACTGAGTCAAAACTCCAAGCAAAGCAAAAGAGCAAGGAGAAGGAATAGTGAAATATTAAATGCAGTTGCTTCTTCTATTTGCAGATTAATAATTCAAGGCCTATATTTATTTATTCATACTAATTGACCGATGAAGTTATGCTGTGGAATAGCTGAAGAGAAACTAATTGCTGTCTCATTTTATTTTAATAGTATATTAAAACGCAGGCTAGACTGGAGACCTCTTCTCGACTTGTGCTGATGTTATCTGCCCTGAGACACTGGCAACTGGCCAGGGACTTGCCTACACTGATATTTAGGGCTAACCTTAGAAGTCAGATTAGGTGATTGTGCCTTTGGGTATAATGGACCACAAATGTGAGGCTCATTTCTTTTTGAGATCAATCTTTCCTCTTTTCCATTTTTTTTTTTCCCCACTTAAGTTGTGTTACCATTTGTTCAGTCTGTGCAAAGGGCCCTTAAAGTAGATGTAAATGAATTTTGCAAAACCCACACAGGACCCCTTAATGCCACTGGAAGAACTGGGGTTTAACTGCAGTGAGTCCTGTAGCACACTAAATACAGGCATTCCCAAGCATTTCTACAGGCTCATAACTAACACTCCCACGAGAAAAATGAGACAAAAAATGTGCAGTACGCATTCTGTCATAGAGTCCTCTGTCAGTTCCTGATCCTTCAGTGTTTTTCCCCACTTCCCAACTTCCATGCTCTCCTGGTAACTCTATTGATGGTACTCACTTTGGTGTAGACAGGCCTTTTTCCTCTCCTTCCCTCTGGGATCCCCAACACACCCTTCCCATCTCCCACCCCAGCCTAATTCCTGCACATTCCCAGCCTCTTTCATTGGCAGGAAGGCTGCTACCATGGCTAAGGGTGGAGACCTCATGCACAGCAGCTCTTCTGCTCAGCTGCAGGGGCATCACCCCTGCTGCCACAGCATGAGGGAGAGCAGTGTGGCAGGCAGAAGGACAGAGCCACAGTCCCTGCACCAGGGGCCTTGGCACAGGAGCCAACAGGGCACACCAAAAATCTGTCAGTGTTCCAGTGTCTTCTCTCACACACGTTTGCAGCTGTGCTGTTGTGGGTACACCATGCAAAACCCCCTTAGCAGAGCAGCACAACAGGGCACCATGAGGTGGGACAGGAAAGTCCCCCTGCATTCAGGGCCCAGCACTTAGGCTGGCTCACCCCATACAGCCAAACAACAAACCACTGAACTGGAGCCCTGGCAATTTACATACCCTTTGCATAGATACAAATAAGCTCAGAAGGCGAAAGGCAACAGAGGAGCAGGTCCTTTGAGTGCAGATCCTTTCATCTTGGAGTTTGCTAAGGACAGATGTAAAGGCAGCTTACGATCCCAGTTGTGCACATTCCTCCTTTGAAGCTCTACCCCTCTCCCAGCCCAAACTTTGCCATTTAGCACTCTCATTACCTTGTAAGGTCTGCTCCTCCCTTCAGCATTTCGTCCCTCTGCAGAGCAGCAAGCTGTTTCCCTCCCTTCCCAGGCATCTTAATTAACACGCTTTTTTCCCTGTGTGTTTGTTTCCCCCCACACTCCTTCAGACATACCAATAGCTTCACTCAGGTTTGTTTCAATGTTTTCAGCGTTATCTTTAATTGCATTTTTGTTTTGCATAAGTCACAAGCTGACCTTCACATGAAACATAGTGTGGAGCAGAGTTTGAGAGCTTGTTTTGTCTGCACAGGGTAACATGCAGAGCTACACCTGTACTGCTAATTTGGACAGAGATGGCTCTTTTAAACTATGGTGATTGCATACTTACATCTGGCCACAGCTTTCATTCCTCTGTCCATATTCACATGATGCCAAATCTTCCTATCTTCTTTTCAGCCCTAATACTTCATTGACTGACCCAAAAAGGCTTCCCTGATTCATCATTGTTTGATTTCCTTCTAGCCAGCTGATTCACATCAATTCCAAAGATCACTCCACTAGGACTGCACCTAATGATTAAAAGATGCAGGAACCTCTTCCTGTTTGAGGTCCAGACGGGACCTGAGGGAGGATGGATGGATGTACATGGACCAAACATGTTCCATGGCTCTGAATTTGCGCTTGCCAGCTCAGCAAGCAGGCAGAACAAGTGCAGGACAGCTTGTCACATAAACTTGCTTTCACACATACCTTATCACCCCTTTGTTTTTACGCATGTCTTGTTGCTTTTTTCCTTTGACCTCTGGGAGCTGTAGCAGCCTTCCCGGGGAATTGCTCTGATGAGAGCGGAGAGTTGCCACCTCTGCCTCTGGAGCCCTGTGTTATCTCCCTTCTGATACCAGCAATGGGGTGAAGAATCTGGAAGTTCATCCAGGAGGCAAATAAATAACCTAAAATCCCTCTGACCTACAACTTCTGCTCAAAACCGTAGCAACAGCTCTCCCCCAGGACCCAAAATGACCACTGAGTGGGGCCAGGGAGGGGGCTGGGGAGCAGTTCTGTGCCCTCCCCCAGGGTTGTGCCCAGCTGACAAACGAGACCTTGACTCCCCAGTCCCTGTAAAATCAGCCAACAAAAACAAGTTATTAGGGGTATAGTCGCTCACAGAAAGCAGATTACAAATTACCCACATGCAGCACTTGGAAACAAGATTATTTGTGACATAACAGATTGTCACCATTGTAATCCAGAGCCTGTAAACACTGGTTAGCCATCCACAGGCAAATGCAAATCTGTGCCAGTGTAGCTGTTTTTAGGTAGAGGTGATCTCGAAATACCAGATGCTAACATCTGAACCCTTTTCTGTGCCACTAATTCTGTTCCCTGAATGCTTTCCCTGCTGACCTTAACCTAAATGTTTCCTGCACCTTCAATGGCCCCAGGACTGCATCTTTGGGGAATTCTTTTATAAAACAAAATTAGGCACTATAATAGTAAGTGGAATTTTAGAGGGGAAAAATTATTTCTAAAATCATATTAAGTAGACTTGATTAACCTGTCCTTAGTTCCAAGAACCCGTTGACTATATTGTTAAATGATTTTAAAAAAATAACAATTAAAGTCAGAAATCAACATTTTATAACTGGCATGTAAGGCATCTTCAAACAGTTCTTCCAGCACTTCATTCCCAAATGAACAAATTTCAAGGGCTGACTGAGTCCAGGGTGGCATCTCAGGATTGTGATAAATTGCAAAATCACACACCAACAGCAAACCCCTGCAGAACACCCAACTTTCCAAGCCATCCTGTAAAGCTGAAGCCAGAAGCCCCTGCAGGGGAAGTCTGGGTGCATGGACACCTCCCCAGGGGGATCTAAGCAACAGTTTCACTGCAGGGTTTTGGATCGGCAGCTGTGCAAACACAGACATTTTTCCTTAAAGAAGGCTAGCCAGAGCCAAGGCAAGGAGGGACTCTGCAGGGCAACACAACACAAACATGAAGGGGATAATTGTATCTGTTCAGTAAAACAGATATTACTAGGTTATGAAAATGGTGAGGTGGGAATCAAAGGCTGCTAACCAAGGCTTTGGTACTCATTATCAAAATAGAACAGCAACAACACCATTGAAGGCATTTTCCAGCAATCACTCCGTGCCCTCACCCCCACACTGCCCATCTCTGGGGAGCAGAAGATTCCAGCAAGCTGATAAATGAAGAGCTGGTTCCTGCTCGACTCACAGAACCACACTTGGGCCCAGCGCTCTGAGAACGTTAGACCTTGCTTATGTTTTCATTATTCAGGCTTTGTGGGAAATTTTGCATGACACCCAGAGGATGCAGGAACATGAGATTTTTGTTTTTAAGTCATGATTAAGTCACAGTGAAACACTCACATGGCATATGCATTTGCAGAAGTAATGGGCCATGAGAAAAGGTCTCCTGTATAAGTCCCTTAAAAGGCTGGATAAATTCCTTCTGTCTCAGAGATTCTGGCACTGAGTTATCCTCAAAAGCGGTGTGAGCAGAGCAGAGGGTCATAGGAGGTAACTCCAAAACAAGAGTACATACATATTCTGCTGTACCAACTGCTAGCTTGAGAGACAAGGCAATACACCTATGCTCTTACAGGGAATTTCTCATTTACTTGCTTGATAGCAGTTTTAATACATTTGTAAACCCGAAGAATCTCAAGTAACCCATTGTAGGGAACGATAAAATACTGTAATTGCATGCAAGATTTTTGGAAAATGCACATATATATAATTGATTACTTTGGATCTCGTATCACCCCCAGCTCAAGAACAGTTCAAAACTCGTTAATGCATATTTCTTATTTTTCAGAGCACACAACACAACTGATGTCACCCGAAAGCAGCTCAGCAAGGAATAAATTTTTCAGCTACCTGAAAGTTTTCCTCTAAGCTCATTGTTTCTTGGCCTGGCCCCTGGTAGCAGATGCCAGGAGCCTCACGGGGCCAGTGTGGTGTCCGAGGGGTGCCGTGACACACGCCCGGCCCTCTCTGCAGGGGCAGCTGGGTGGCTCTTTCTGCAGCTGAACCAGGGCAGGACCTTTCTGCTGCTGCCCAAGGATTCCCCTCCACTGGGAGGTTTCTCCCAGGGCCAGGCTGGCTGGCAGCAGCAGGAAACTGGCCCAACGTGCTGTGAAACTAGGGCCGTAATATGTTAATGTGAAGACTTTTTCCAAGTAATCTTTACCATCTGTTGTCTCACACTGATGTTAGTATTAATAATTTATAGGCCTTCTCCTAAGGCTGAGGAGGAAGCAGAATGCTAAGCTCTAAGACAGAGACAGTATACTTTTTTTTTTTTAATGAGATTGATGTTGTTTCATACGATTGCCTCGCCCAGGGAATATATGGTGCTGTTCAGCTTTCCGATGCTGTTGCTTTTGTAAGCCTTTTACTGAAAATAGCAGTTGCAACATATTTATTTTAGTCCATTCCTCTGTTGCTTCTTTCCTTCTAAAATAAGGCATGCAGCCTATCTGGTACATAAGCAAAGTGCACGTAAAGGTCAGAGGCGAAGCATAAGCTGACAATATAAGTCACATTATAGGATGCAGTTACTGCCAGGCAAGAGCAGGCAGGGTTCCTTCTTGTGCTATCCGAGGCACTGTTAGGCTGAAGGAGCACAATTGTGCTACCAGTTTAAGCCAGCAGAATCTCCTTGCTATATTTAACCTTGATTTCCTCAGAGACCAAATATGCAAATGACAAAATGCGATGCACAGCAAACACTGCTTTCATAAGGGAGAGCTAAGTTATAGTCCCAAACAATCAAATCAGCCTTTCCTACTCACAAGGCTTCACTTTAATCCCTTATTAACAGGATTAATAGCAGACTTACAGTTCATACCATCTCACTCCCCTTTTACACAAACCAATCTAGCTGCTTTCACAGAGGGACAGGTGGATTAATAGTCTTAGTCAAAAACTATGGTGATAATGCAGAAAATCAGCCGAAGGGAGGGATTCCAGGGCGAAAACGGACAGCTGGAAGATTGCTATCAAAGCCATGCAGGGACTTCACCCGCAGACAGAAATGTGAAATGCGTGGGAGACCCTTCTGCTTCTAAATTGAAAAACAAAACAAACCCCCTGAAAGATAAACAAGTACAGTAAAGGAATAAGTCTCTCTATTAATAAATGCTTACCAGAGGATAAACAAGTAAAGGGATAAAGAACCTGTGAAGCTCAGAAATGTGGAGGCATTCGCCGAAACATAACTCCGCTAAGAAATGCAAAGCTCTGACAGACTGTTATACAATCTTTGATTTCTTTTAATAACAGTTGAAGGTCAGATGCCGCAGCTCTTCCTGGAAATCCTAAAAAGACTGGGTGGGTCCCCAAGTTAGAAAGGAACTGCCACATCGTATGTTGTGCAACACAGAGCTATTGACTGAGGTGTATTACATTACCAACACCAGCTGACTCAGCCCCAGTTGTTATAAAAGGCTTTGGCACCGGGGCGAGCAGCACGTAGCAGTCACACGCCCAGGGGCGGCCGGACCCCGGGCGGGCTGGGGCTGGGCAAGGTCAGGGGGGTCAAGCGGATTTACCCCGGCACCCCCCCAGCGCAGGGCTCAGCTGGGTTACCCGAGTTCACACCGAGCTATTGACAGGCAGCGGCATTGCTTACTCATTACCGGATCAGCAGGGGACTGTCTGGGGCGGAAAAGTTAACCCTTCCCCTGCCCCGGGTATCCGAGAAAAAGTCCTTAAAACACAGGACCAGGAAGCCCAGGCTGGTGGAGCCCCCGGGGTTGGACCTCTGCTAAGGCAGCTTTGCTCCTTAGAAAGGCATCGATGGAGGTAGGGGGAAAAAGAGGGGCTGTTCCTGAGGTGGGAACTCACTCCAAAAAGGCTGGAGAAATGACACCTGCGGCCAGTTTTCACAGCAGAAGTTAATGCCATCTCCTGGGTTAAGATAAGCAGGGATACAGTAGGGATGCACACAGTTGGGTAAAGCACATTTCCCACCGTGACCCAACCCAGGTGTCACTCCATTAAGATGCCTCTGCCCATGTTGTCACTCTCAGTTTCACCAGTGTTCAGGAAATTATTTCAAATCTTGTAATTGCACTTTTTTCTTAATAATTCAGGCCTTCACTGTCCAGACCCTGGCTGGGGTCTTGTGTCCGGTTTTGGACATAAGCAACATAAGCAGGACATGGACCTGCAGGATTGAGCCCTGAGGAGGCACAAAGAGCTGGAGCATCTCTCCTTTGGAGAGGCAGAGAAAGTTTGGCTTGTTCAGCCTGGAGAAGAGAAGGTGTCAGGGAGAACTTAGAGCCCCTTCCAGTGCCTAAAGGGTGGTGAGGCCCTGGCACAGGTTGCCCAGAGCAGCTGTGGCTGCCCCATCCCTGGAAGTGTCCAAGGCCAGGCTGGATGGGGCTCTGAGCACCCTGGTCTGGTGGAAGGTGTCCCTGCCTTGAGGCAGGGGGGGTTGGAACTCAATGATCTGTAAGGTCCCTTCCAAACCAAAACCATTCTGTGATTCTCTGTGAAAACCTTAGAACATTTTTAGGACAACTTCCAGTGCTTGTGGATTCACCTTTTAGAGCCCATAATCAAGATTAAGCATAAAAAGACTCCAAAAGGTGAGGCGGGGGGAAATTATTGTTGGTGCCTCACAGCCCTGTTAGGCAGTACTCTGATTTCCTGGTAATGGCATCCTAATTTATGGCTTCTGAAGTTAGAAGTCGTCTAATATATCATCACAGCCCACTAAGAGATATTAAGTTTGTTTTATTTGGTACTTAAAAACAAAATAAAAATATTTCTGCAGTATAATAAAAAGTGCAATTCTACCTTTTCCATCAAGTCAAAATCCTCTGTAAAGAGAACAGTATCATTCTATCACAGAGAACAGATGGTGAATAGCAGGTATGCAAAATGTTCATACTACTCTTCTTTATTTCACCTTCCACTGTAATTATATTTCATGCCAGACTCCAAATGAAGTATTGAATTCATACATCAGAATTTGGTAGAGATTAATTTTGCAAAGCTTTAAACATTAGTTCAATTTTGTGACATTTTGAGTGTAATTCATACACATTTCAAAGTGTGCCAGATACTTAGAGGTACATCAAAAAATTCAAAGGTCTTATCACAGCTTATAATCACAAATGAAACTCTCAAATAAACAATGAAATACAAGTAAAAAAGCAGTGAGGTTTGCTTGCATCTGGCTAATGCCTCCACTAATCTTCATTAGTAATTTCTAATATTAAGAGCAGGGAAGGTAGGATTTATAGCTCTTTCCAAAGAAGAGCCAACAAAAATTAGTTGGATTGGGCCAGTGGATCAGTACCAAGAACAGAGAAAGAAAAGACAGAGTCTTTAAAAGTGGCAAATGAAGGGTTTCTGCAGATGAAGTGTACTAGAAGGAGATACAGAAAGACATTAAGATGTGCATGTCCATGAAGGCAAGAGGGAAGAAAAATTAAATTTAATAGGAAGGTCAGCAAAAGAACTTGAAGAAGAATGGGATTTTATCCAAGTGAAAGGTAAGATAGAAATCAGCTTAGGAAAAATATCAGGAGCCAAAAGAGAATGTATCACTTACGTGTAACTTTTGAAGTGCTGGTATATTTGTTTTTTGGAGATTGCAGAGAAAACAAAATTGTGTGAATTTTAAGACTGAATGATAGTGAAAAAAGTTGGATAAGAAACAGTCAGAAAAAGAGGATATACTTACAAGCTTAACAAGCATCAAGGAAGAGAAGGAACTTTAATTAAAGTTCTTGTGTGTCACAGTTTGTTGGCATGTGGTTTTCCTTCTGCAGAGGGATATTGAGGAAGTTCAGCTGGCGAGGGACAGGCAAGCTGTGAGCAAAGCAGAGTGGAAATGAAGAAGTTAAATCGCTGAGTCTGTAACGGGTGGTTGAAGATGTGGAAGTGTGTCATGACATGGGAATGGAGGGAAACAAGAAGCGTATGGGGTTTCTGAAAGCTGGAGAACAGGTGGTTTTCAGGAAGGGAGGGTGTGCAGTCACCCTACAGCGGAAGGGAGGATGAGCTTGCTGGTGACTTTCCTGGCAATGCTGTAAGCCATTTCTAAGGACGAGGGGGAAAAGAAAGCAGATTTTACAGGGGGAGAGAGAATTGACTGAGTAGGGTCACAACAAGTGAGATTGTGGTTTTCTCTAATTTTTTCTTTTTTTTTTTAACATGTTTAAGACATATGGAGGCGAAGAAAGGAAGCATATGGAGTGGCACTTGAAAGTGGGGCTGGGGTCAAGAGAGATGGTAGGGGAAACAATAACATGTTTCAGAAGCAGAGAAGGGTGGTTGGAGATGTCTCATTGTTTCTTCATGCTCCTCCATCTGCCGATATCCATCTGTTGGTTTTTGTTGTATGCTCAAATGTCAACTCCAGTAACTGTTTAATGTCAAATGGATAATCATGTCTGTCTCCCTTTCTCACTGATTTTTGGAGGAATATAAAAACCCTATCTTCCACACGGCACTGGAAGGGTGGGAAAGATCCATCCACTTGTACTCTGCAGCCTAGGGGTTGTTGATTAAAAGATGCTGTTCTGGGAAGCAGAAAAGGTCAGATGTGAATCCATAAACCCGAGAAGGCCCCTGAACTTGTGAAGGGGGCACCCTGAAGCCCACTGAAGTGCTTAACCCCGTTCTATAAAAGGCACTGATATCATAACCAAATCCTAAAGGAAAAGCGTAACAGGAGAATGAGCACTGGAGAAGATATTCCCTAACTCCCTGCAGCCTGGTGCTTGGTGCCAAGCTCATCCAGGAGGTGAGATGCTGAAGACACCTGCTCTTGGTGTCTCTCCACATCTGCTCTCTCCTGGGTGCCCTGACTGCTTCTGAAGGCATCCAAGTGATTTTGTGGATGGTGATTTATGAACCCAGGTGGAGAAACAGCATCGCCACTGCCTGTCCACCTCCTGCCTTGGCTGTGGGTCACCTCTTGCACTGCAGAGGTGGATTGTGAAGGTGTGTGCTGGCTAGTTGAGGGGAAGGGACACCTTTTTGTGAGAGACAGGTAGGGGAGCAGACCATGTGGAGGATGGTGATGTGCATCATAAGCCCGGCGTGATCCACTGGAACCACTTGCCTCTGCCACAAGTTGCAGGAGCAAGGAAGGCACCGTTGCTGGTGCCTTGGCTTTTCTCCCCGAGGAAGGCACTTGCCCACCTTCAGGGGTCACTACACTGTGGAAAGTAAGAGATGAGCCCCTGCATCACCCTCTTCTGGCAATGACCCACTGGGATAACCCAGCCCACCAGTCATTTTCCCTCCTGGCAAAACACAGCGGTCACAGCAGCACAGAGCTGAGTCAGTCTTTCCCAGGTCACCGGGAATCAGTCCCTGCCTGCTGCATCCCTGATCTGCAGTGACATATCTGTAATTATGCTTTTCACTGTTATGTTCATGATATTAGTATTTTTCTTGCTCTAGCCAAGACTCCTACTCTTCGTTCATGCATGAGCCTGTCATGCTATACAATTACAGTGGAGTCAGGGCCTGATCTGTACTATAATTATAACTGAGTCAGTTACACCAGGCTTGTCTCCTGACCTGCTTCCAAAATAGCCCCATATTTTTTAAAGCAAATGAGATTTTAGGTGTATTCTTCAACCACGTTAATGCACTACTCTCGTCTTGGATTTAAACCGGGCTCATTTCTGATAAAGCAACCCTTTTTTTAGCATAAGCAGGAAATGGTCCAAACTGGCTGTTCATTTGCATTCACTGTCAGCTTCAAGCACCCTCTCTGAATGTCAGATATTTCCCGTTTGCATTCCCACCCCACTTTGTGTGTTTGCTACTTCCTGGCATCCTTATCATATAGTAATGAATCATGCTGGAGTGAAGATGTCGAATTGAGATACAGAGTGGGACTAGTTTGGCCAGTCCTTGGTAATCAGGCCTCTTAACAGGGAAATGCATTTAAATAGGTCAATGAATCTTGCATGTCTGTGCATCAGGAATTGTCAGCAACGCAGACCTTGCAGTCAGGGGAGAAATTCTCTTTCAAGCAAAAGTTCATTGAGCAGCAAACATTTCATTTACATTTATGTTTAAAATGATGGTTTACCTTCGTGGTTTGTTGGGGGTCTTTCAAACTGTAATAAAAGACTCTTTATTTTTACTTCTTTTTTCTTTATATACAAAATATTTCAAATTAACTATGCAATCCAGTTAGAACTAGAAAGATGCTTATGTAATCTCCCATCTCCCAAAATGCAGTTGTAATTCCCAGTCTTTATTTTTCCCTCGTGCCTTTTTTGGTGATGGCAATACTGTGAAATCATGCATTACAAAGGTAATGAAGCTGCTAATGGAGGAAAGCTTGTCCCTTGCTCCATTCTTTTAGGGTCTCTATAGGTTATGTCTGCTAAGGCTCTTTCTGGAAGCCCCTCCAAAAAATGGGGGTGGTGGCAGCTACAAGGATCTATTCCTGACTTCAAGCCCCGTTCCCCAGCTGTTAGTCCAGGATGGCAGTATATGAAAGTATTTAAAACATTATGGTCTGTTCTGGATTTCTAGGCATTTAAGTATCATGATGAATGCACAAGTGTGATGCACTTACGTCAGTTAAAGTTTTTGTCAACTCCATCTTCTATATTTCATTTTGGTCAGGAGCTCTGAAATTACCAACACTTGAAGGATAAAGTCAGGCTTTTTGTTGACAATCTTTATTTTGCATTCAATTCAATACAACTCTTGCAGAAGAGATTTGGGATAAGCCTTCAGAATAAGTCTACCAAAAGTCCAATCCTGTATTCAAATTCTAAAGGTCGAGTTTGCTGTAAAGGATGTGCCACTTAAGATATCTCTCTGACATTACTTAAATTTGTCTTGCATAACATTTGTCTGAGGCTGTGTGTATCTAAAAAAAAAAATGTTTTCCTGGAATAAGTGTTTAAAAGCTGGACTAAGACAAGACTATTATTATGAGTTCACCAGTAAAAGCAGAAGAGCTGTAATCTGCCCATGGTATTAGGTATGCATATGTTCAAATGTTTATAATATACAAGTTATTAGAATTCAGCTCTATATCCCATGGTGCTATGTTCCATTCTTTAACATGCAGAATGTACAAACCAGTAGTTTTTAACTTGTGCTCCATTAGCTGCTCTTAAATGGCGTGTGAAAATGAACTCAAAAAGCAGACCTATTGTCATTAGGCTCAAATCTGTTATATGTTGTTTGCCCTTCTCTCAGAAAATGTTTAAACTGAAAACCAGAAAGGACTGAAAGCAGACAGAACAGTGCTAATGCTGAACGAGAAAGGAGGCGGTGGACACTGATACCAGCAAGATTATTGCTGTCTGCTGGCCAGCCCTACCATCCTTCATTTGCAGGATGCTCAGCTTCCAAATAAGTGAGGTACAGGTTTGCACTGAGGTCCCTCAGAGCTGATGCCCCAGGATGCAGCTGCAATCCTCTCCTCCAATCCAGCTCCATGGAAAGCTGGCAGTGGGTACGCAGCAGAGTCTGCTCATCCTCCTGATCTGTGCTGTTGTAGTCCCCCCTCTACCTGCCCAGGCTTCTCATGTCTTTGCTGGATAATTGGATAGCACTCACTTGTCCTTCCTGTGTATACATTTTGCATAATGGGATCCTGATCCATGAAAGGAACTGCAGTAAGGCAAACAACATCACCACCAGAAAAAATACAATCCTTTAATGGTGAGTACGCTTGCTGAAGTCAATGTAGGAGGGAAACACGTGTTGGTGTCTTGGCACAGTGTGGAGCTATATGAGGCCATGGGGGGACTCCAGGAGCTTTTTCATCTCCAGAAGGGAGATTTCTTCCGGTGTAGCTTTGATCCGGTGTATTTTGAAACAACGCAGCCCCAAAACTAAGCTGGATAAATACTTCACCCTCCCTGAGTGCTGCGGTTCACACATAGGGGCTTCCTGCAGCAAGCCCTGGTGTTGCTGCTGACGTGGTTGCTCCCCCCAGCCAGTCGTGTCAGGACCACAGCAATGTTTCTTAGGCTCGCCCAGGGTACCTATTTAAATTATGGATCTGGACTACCGCTGGCTCCCCTCCAAATCTCTGATCTAGTAGCTGTTTTTAATGATAAATTACATATGTTTAATAGCTCAGCTATTTTGTTTGGTTCCTCCAGAACTTTGAGATGAATAGGCTCCAGTCTCAGTGATTTATTGCAATTTAATTTGTCAAGTTGTTTCAGCACTTTTTCTTACGCTCGTCTGACAGGGGTTCACCTTCACAAACCAAAGATAGGTATTTCCCTTTTCTCCTCAGAGTGAAGACCCACACAGAAACTACTTGGCAACCTCTGTGAGTTCTTTCTCCTCTTTGACCTCTTTTTCTCTTGCTCAGCTGATTAAATTTAGGGATTTTCCTGTGAGCATCCAATGTTCAAATCCTGTATCACCACAATTGTGTTGTCCAATCCTTTTCATAAGCTGATTGATCACCAGTTTAATAGCAGGTACAGTTTTTGCCTGGATTTTTCTGGAAATTCTCTGCTCTACATTTTCTTTTGAGCTCACATTTACTTGTGACTGGTCTCTTTCCTCAATCATTGCCCATATCTCTTTCATCTGAAATAACCTCTCCTGGGCATGGATGGTCAGATGCCCAGAATTCCAAGTGAGGCTGCAGAGTCCCATCTAGGATTGGTTGCATTTCTCTCTTTCATGGTTGTGTTATGCAAGGGCTTTGTATTTATGCAGAAAGAAGAGCTGTAACAAAGTCTGTAGGGTACTCAGCTGGTTTCCACTTGAAAGTTCCCAATTTATAAGAGATTTCTGCTACTTGTCCCTAAGCATGTCACCTTGCAGTTAGTATAATTGAATTTAATCCAATTTATATTGCTCCATTTGTCATTTATTTCTTTCCATGTGATATCCTAATAGTCCTCTGTATTAACAGAACCTCAACATTAACATTGTGATCAGCAAATTTCATTTGTGCATTCCTACCTGTGTGCCAAGAACGTTAGAGAATGATTGGTAGGTTTCAAGACCTTTCCTTGCACCGTTCTCCTGCATCCTCATACTTTCCATTTTGACACTCTTTAGAAAGGTCTTTAACTATATCCACAACATGACTACTAACATGGGCTTTCTTTAGTTTAATGTCTGGGGAAACATATGGAACTCCTTGTTAAAATCTAGATACGTAAATTCTACCATATTCTCCCTTATATATGTGTATTTTTACTCTTATGCCCCTTTCCTACCTGACAAAACCCTCCTTAAAAATTGTTGAGGTAACAGTAATGCATCTATTTCTTCAGTAACATCACCAACTCCTTAGATTTATTTTTAAGAAGTCTTAAATGATGGGTTGCTCCCTGTGCTTGATTTTTTTCGGCATGTGAGGTTTTTCAGAACTGTATGTGGTGTTAAGGTAGTGTCTCAGTCTTTGCTGAGTTGTGATCTCTGTGAGAGCTTTGTGTTGATGTGCAAAGAGAAAATGTGTACCCTGTTGGTTCAGGCTGTAGCTGTTTTCTCCCCCATTTCCTAATTCTTCTGCTTTATTGGTCTGGCATATGCTGACTTTGATGTGACTGTAATAGAGTTTTCTTAAGAATCCTCCAGGTTTAATTCCATTGCACGTTGATTCCTACATTTCCATGAAGAACAAGTTCATGGTTTAATCCCCGTCAAGTATATCATAATTTTGGGGGACACTTTCTCTGGAAGGACATCAGGCTTGCAGACCACTGTCGCAGGGAAGTCTCTGAGGCCTGGCAGGAGAACTTGCACCCACATAATAAACAAGAAAGACTCCCAACCCTCTGCAAGGTTGGCAGACTTTTAATTGCAACATAGAGGAGATGAATCAGTTGTCTGTCAATTGCCTTGGGAACCTTCTGGGTGACTAAATCTACGTCAGATGAGGTGACAACAGGGAATAGGTGAGAAATGCCCTGACAGCTGGGAGACATTCCCTAAAGGAGAAGAGGAACAGCTAAATGGGTCACTGAAGGAAGGGTGGTGGGCTGAAGGGGAAACAGAGGATGAGGGATGGTCTGCAAACGTTTTCCTGAGAGTGAGAGACGACCTGTGACAACTTCACTGGTGCCCTGAAGTGTGGTGCTCACTTCCTGAATAAGCTTCCTGTATAACTTGTTTGCTTTTAACAGGAGGCTGTGGAGATTTCTTAGTAAATGGTCTTCAAAGAATTCTCTCAGGAAGCCACCCCCATCTCTTTCATATTAAAGTTCTATTCTTCGCAACCTTTTTGGAAATACGTCTCTAAATCTCATTGTATGTTCAAAGATTGTGGGTTGGTTTGTGCTTTTATTTTTTATTTTATTGAATAGAACCACAAGTTGGGTAATAGGAATTGGGAAACTTGAGCAGAAATGCAAAGATTTGATCAGTTGTTAAAAAGCATTAATTGAAACAGTATAGAAAACTAGCAACTGGGTCAGCTTTGAACACTATGTTGTGCAAATAACTCTCTGAGGTCAAGGTATTTTGCAAAATCATTCCCCTCCCTTCATATAATGATCATGGTCACAGTGCAAATGCCTGTCTTAGGTCTAGAAAACCATCATTCTTTGAGACAAGAATCACTGCATGTCCGCCTGTGTGATGTGGGACTGTAAGTATGTTTTAATGTTCATACACCTGAAGCCTTCAAGGGAAACTCCAGAAGGTTACAAAGGTACCTTCTGAGAAGAGAAGGTGCACACTGTGTTTTTCCCCTCTATCAGGAAGCAGGAGCCATTGCAGAATATCAAACCTGAGATCTGTGGCAAGGCAGGAGGTCCTCTTCCTTTCTTTTCCAGTTTTCTCCTATTTCTGACACCTGAGAGTGGCCTGTCAATGTCCAGACTCCTTTATTTCTTTCCCACGCTATGGCTCTACCCTGGCCTGAGATGTGAATTTTTCCTACTGCCATGCTGGATGTTGAACTAAAACAGCACTGAGTGAGAAACTCGTGAGAAAACGTTTTGTTTGTCTGCCCATAATGGGTAGATCTACCACAATATAGCAGAGATGCCATAGAATGTCACCCTCCTGGTCACTTCATAACCTCTGCCCACTCCCAGCTTATAAGCACATATGGTCAGAAACTCCAAAAATCTGAAGAACAGCCCTTGGCTCAGGAGGAGCTGAAGTAATAAAGGTGCTGTGGTGATGTGCCATGAGAATGCATCAAATACCCCTGACTCACTGTAGGCAGCTGTGTGAGTCCTGTTTAAAGCCCAGGATCGGGGAGAAGGTGTTCTGCTGCAGGGCCTGCTGTGCTGGCAGCTTGCAGTGGCTGCAGTGGCTGCTCTGGAATGGGCAGAGGGGATCACTGCTCCTCATTGTATCTCCTCAGGGCATGCAGCTGTCCAGGAAAGGCAGAGGCAGAGTGTTGTGTGTGCTTTGCGGTGTCGGAGCCGCTTCCCTGACTCCTGCTGGGGAATGTGTCTTTATTTTGTGTACTGCAGCGTGCGTGCTCTCTCTGACCTCCCAACAGGGGATGTCTTACTTCAAACGGAGAGCTGCTATTCCTTGCATCCAGGCAGAATTTGGGAAGGGAAAAGCTCTTTGTCATGTAAGTTGTTATCCAAACGCCACAGGTAAGCTCTTCTAGCTGGGAAAAAGGAGACAGAATAAATGAATCACCACCAGCACCACTGCATGGACACCCACGGCCACCTCTCACATAAACCTCTCTAAGACAAACCCTTCCTTATGACTTTGTCAGGCAGTGTTTATATTCCAGCCTTGGCAAATAAATCTTGTGTCATTAAATAGGAAATAGTTTAGCACTTTACCAATGCTATCATAATGAATTAATTTGATATTCATGGGAATACCACATGTGCTTTCCTAGGTGTCCTACTACCATTTCACTTTCACTAATGGGCACTTGAGTCATACTGATTTTTCCCCAAAGCCACATAATGATCTATAATATTCCTGAATAATTGCACTTTAAGTGGAAGCTAACAGGGTTGACTACTCCCAGAAATATGTCAAAATATTTTTACTATTATAAGTAGGAATGTGAATATTAACTGGACCCGCCAGTACATTTAAATATGTGGAAAAATTTTACAAAAGAAAGTTCTGGAATGTTTTTTGAAGGTTAAAAAGTCTTCAAATTTTTTTTTTCTGAATATTTTTTATAGCCATCTGCAGAATAGCAGAATTGCTAAATTGTGTTAAGGAGGAAAAAAAGGAAAAAGAAAAGCAAGCATAAACTCATGTGGTACCAAAATATAATTATTTAATAGTAGCTAAAATAACTTCACAGCCTCATTTATGCCATTGCTTGAAAATAAATGTTATTTGCAGGTATTCTAATACCAGGCTGGTATATGCAATTTGTGAGAAAATAAAAGCCTTAAAAACCAGTCTCCTTTTTGAATGGATAAACTTTGCTGCCTTTCTCATGAATAGGTATTCTGGGGAGCTTTGCATCTACAGTTCTGTTTCGAGGCTTGGCTGAGTTTGCCCTGTGTTTGCCCTGCAGAGCCCGTGGGAAGGTTCTGGGCTCCCCAGGCAGCTGGGGCTGGACCCCAGAGCAGTGGGGGTCAGGGCCCCTCCCCAGGGCAGCCAGCGGGGGCTTCAGCCTCACCTCAGGACCACCGTGAAGCACCAGCTGTGCAAACATCGATTTCATCATCTCTGCTCGGGATGTCATTACAGCCCCTGTTTGTTTGTGCCTTTGGCTTGGCCACGCCAGAAAGTGGCAGTACCTGGCGTACACAAGGTGTGCTCCACAGGGAATGTCTGCTGTGTTCCGCCTGCTTCTGGGTGCAGCAAAAGCCAGGGATGGAGGGGAGAGGTGGATGGAAATTATTTGCTGTGAGGCAAATCACAGCAGGCACAAGGAACCCTCAGGGGCGGAAGCTCTGCCTCATCTGTGCCGCTTTTGCATCCTGGCCACCATGGAGTCACCAGGGAGAGCACGGAGAAGTTGCTGCAGCTGTGTCCTTGAGTGACCCCCAGTTGTCAGGTCAGACCTTGAATGCGAATGAGCCGAGAGCCGCCCTGTCATGCTCACGTTAATGAAAAGGAGGAGGTCCAGGAATAGGACTGGGTAGGAGAAGTGGAGCAGGACATCTGTGTCCTCAGGAGGATCCTGTGGTTCCAGAAGGAACCACTGAAGTACGTAAGACTTCTTTAATTAAAGGATTTACCTGTAGTCTGAGAATGGAGATGACGTCCTTTGTTGTGCCTAATTGGGAGGCTGCTCTCCAGAGTCACGGCACCAACCCCCGAGCGCGCAGAGAAATTTCCACGTGCAAAGCTCACCACAAACCAAACTGTCGCGGCAGCCCCTTACACCACAGCACCTAAGAAACATCTAATTTTTATCTGATTAGGAACTGTAAAAAATGAGGGCAGGAGCCTTACTCATGCATTATTGAAACGTCTGCAGTGACGCTGGCGGGATGGCAGAGCGTGCCTGCCGATGCCGGAGGAATGGAGGCTCCATCTGGCGGGATGCAGGCAGCCCTGGAGAGCGGCAATTGCCTCAGCTGTGGGGTCTGAGGGGGCTCTGAGTGCCCCGGAGCTCTCCGCAGGTGGAGGATGTGGGGCAAACAGCATCAATGTGCTGTATCCCGGGAGGTTTGGCCTGATCCAAAGGGAAATGCTGCAGGAGACAGTTATTGGTGTGTTTTCCTCTGCTTTGGGTTAGTGTTGGGTTTGGGCTGGCAGTAGCTCTCCTCTCCTCTGCTACAAGACTTGTCATGGTATAAAACATCGCCTCCCTTTTGAATCACAGCAATTAAAAATGTGGGCATCCAATCCACCCCATTTGACAAATTCCCATCTCCTTCCTCTCCTCCAGCCCTCTCCACCTCAAAATACATTTACTCTTCAGAAGGCTAATTAACCCTTTCCTGCTTAGATCTCTTTTTTGGAGCAATCCCCAAATTTGAGGCATCAGTAGGTATCAGTGAAAAACATTTTCAGGCAGAAATTCCATACTAGCTCTAATTAACAGTCAAGGCTGGTGACAAACCTTTGCAGGTGTATTTAGACAGAATCCCATAAATGATGTGTGTGATGGTACGGTATAACATACATGGCCCTGAAAAATCAGAAATGTAAGACTCCGTGTTGGGTTTTGCCAGGGTCTTTGCCGTGTGCCCCCTTCTCCCAGACAAGGCCGTGGGGTGGGCTGGATGCACCAGGGTTCATGCTGTGCAAATTAAAGTCTGGCGAATTAAAATGACAGAAGAGGCAATTTAAGTTAATAGGCTGGGTTATGAACTCTGCTGGCAGAGGTACAGACAGGACGCCTGTTCTCCCGTGCTGGCTTGTGATGGTGGCAGTGGCCTCTGGGACAGGGACAGGGCGGGCAGTGATAACCTCTTCAGCCATTCCTGCTCTGTCTGATGGGAACTGGGGGTCCCAATCTGTTTTGCATCACTCAGTGAGATAAAGCAAAGTTGTTAATAAAACACCTGCCCTTTTGCAGTATCTCTACAAAACATCCTTGAGTGATGGAGGACCTTGAAGGGAAGTTCTGTTAAACCAAACAAGTGAAATTCAACTTAGGGGCAACTAAGGAACCTGTTCTTGCATTTATAAGGTTTCAAGAGGTTTGTCAGTGGTTTAGGCTGCACCTAGGCTGGTAAATTCTGTTCTTCCTCATACTCCTTGCACCTCTGAACCAAAGTGTCACTGAAGGTTCTGTCTCTGAAATAAAGGCACAAGATAAATTTTGTCTTTCCAGACTTACTCTGTGAAATACTGCTGTATTTATGCAGCTTTTTAAAACCCTGTTTTTTGCCTTGTTTACCTTTGGCACTACAGGACTACAGTTCTATGCCTGGGCAAACTAGGTTTTGACTGTAAGCTGGGGCCTTTTCTTTCTTTGGAGTAGTGTTCAGTCCTTGGTGAAGCTATTTTGGTGAAGAGTTACTCTTCTTTTCCCATCTTGTGTTTTGCTGTTGTAACATAATCTCAGTGATTTGGAGTAGAGGACCAATCCTGAATGGTTAACAGCTGAACTGAGGAGCCGGGCAGCAATTCCCAGTGAATCCAGTTGCACGTTCAGCTCGGGTTTGGGAACTCCCTGGTTTCCGTGGGAAGGAAATCCAGTTTCAGGGGCTGCACGGGAGCTGCTGTGCCACACAGTCTGGGCAGCTGGGGGATGGGAGTTCTGCATGGAAGTCAGAGTGTCCCTGTGGCCTGGTGCCTTCCATCTCAAATCTATTTTCTCATTGTAAATTCCCCAAAATGGCCTGATCTGTGTTCCCCTATTCCTGCATGCATCAGTTTAAATACAGAGTTTAAGCTAGAGGCACTAATGCTGTATAATCAGGATTCTTAAAACCAAAAGAACTCAAGACACATTGCAAATTTCAATTTTCCACCTAATCAGTGCACTACTTTCAATTTCACAAACAAGCATATTTCAACTCTACTACTTTAAATGACCCCCCTGATATTATTCGTTTATCAGTCAACTCTGATAGGCTAAAATGCATTAAATTATATATATAGAATATTAAGCAAATTTAAATGCAAGTCCAAGTAGAATGTATGTAATTTCTATTTTAAATTAATAATAATGCTACACATTTTCCCATTAAGCTACATTTGCAAAGTTAGCCTGAAGAAATAGTTTTAAGTATCTCACCAGAGCAATTCAGCGCTCAGTTGACAAAACAGACAAATGTAGTACTTCCCATATAACAGCATCCATAAAAGAAATTACTAAATTCTTTGCTACTATGAATCAACAGCTTTATTGAATGGAAACATTCCAGTTGACACCAGTGCCTTGATGATAATATGTAATGAAAAGAGAAACCCCTAAAGTATGTCAACAATCAGAATTAACAGTTGGGGTGGAAATGTGGGGTTGTATTTGCTTGTGGTTTTTTTCAAGTCAGTAACTGAGAAATACTCGATGTGAGTTTGGAAAGAGGCACAGATGTCAGTGTGAGCTCTGAAAAACAGCTTTTCTGGTCTCTGATCCAGTTCCTGGCCATGGTCAAAAAAATCCAAGGAGCTACTTTACGTTATGTTCTCTTTAAATCAAGGAAACACACCTCAGTTGCAAGCCTTTTTTCTGAATCATTCCTCCCTCCTCGCCTGCAGATGTCTGAGCGGCAGCTGGGAATCCCCAAAGACAGGAGCGTTCCTGGGAGTCTGCTTCTTTGACATTTAGGGTAGACAAACAGCTCCAAGGATCTGGGACAAAAAGATCCAAAAGCTGGGTCTGGGCATAATCCTGGAAAAATTGCTTCACTATGGGTTATTCTGCCTATTTCTGTGTGTAGCATGGGAGTGAGAACTGGATTAGGAGGCCTGGGGGGTTGAATGGATTACAAACAAAAAGCATTAAGATAATCACAGGAGTGATGTTCCTTAAGGGCAAGGCTGAACTAATGGCTGGATTTTCCTTAGTCCCTGTATTACAACCAAGGAACAGTAAAACAGCCAAAACAGTTCTGTTTCCAAGCCAGGTCTGCTACATTATGCATTTCTAT
The DNA here is from genome assembly GCA_013399195.1 of Dicrurus megarhynchus. Classification (NCBI taxonomy): domain Eukaryota; kingdom Metazoa; phylum Chordata; class Aves; order Passeriformes; family Dicruridae; genus Dicrurus; species Dicrurus megarhynchus. The sequence goes on along the minus strand of VXAD01002565.1, from coordinate 37,308 downwards.
AAGTTTTATAAATATAGGTGTTGCTTAACACGGATTGCTTGCACGATCTTGGATGTACTCACAGAAAGGGAATTCAAGGTCAGCAGTCCCCGAAGGCTGTCAAACTATTTACAAGTTTGCTATTTATAAGGACTAGTCTGGGAGTCCTAGAAGCAGTAAGTTCTTAGGCAAGTGGCTTAATTTCTGCATGACACAGAAGAGCTGCTGTTTCTGTATCGGTGCCTAGATGCCATTGCAGTTCTCTTAAATTATCTTAAAAATCTCTTCTACTTCGTTATCTAGATTCTAGTGGTGTCAGGCTCACCCCCTGACCACTCCATATAACCTGAAGGGCAAAGAAAGCAAGAAATATCAGTACAGCCACAGTTCTGTGCAAGTTCCATAAGGGTTCTGGGATGGCAAGAGTTAATCAGAAGTGTAATGATTAATACAGAATATTAATCAATTGACCTTGGGAGTACAGCATGTTATAAAGTAGCAGGCTGGAGGATTCATTGCGTTTCTACAGAACACTCTCTGAAGAAAAAAATTTTTTTTTCTAAGGAAAGTGAAAAGTAGGGCATACTGGATTTTGCAGACCAGAAAAAGCACACTGCTTGCTCTCGTATTAGGCTTTGGAACACTCAAGTGAGGTGGAAAATGTAGAGAAAAATTTGTGACTGAACTGCAAACATCGCAGACTCAGAAGAACTGGTGTACTGAATTCAGATAAGCCTCTCATGAAGAGAGAGACTAGTTGTTCCTTCCTCAGCAGTGTTACTCACGAATATGTACATACTGTGCCTTTTGTTCTTTTTGGGTAAGTGGATGGTACATCCCAGAAGGGCATCACTCATTCTAGGAAGTGAAACTTTGGAAGTCATCTTTTCTGGCTGTAGTACCTGAATGAAAGCAGTGTTCAGTGCTCTTGGTCTAACACCATACATTGTCTAGACCCAGAGCACTCTCCCCATATTTGTAAAACAAAAACAAAACCTTAAGCCCTGCAATCCCTGGATTTGCATCTGGACTTGCACATTACTTTATCTGTTCAAAGTTTCACAAAGGAATATTTTCTAAACCCTCTGTGCTTCTTTCAAGACGGCAATTTGCATCATGCTAAAGCAGCAGGGAGGTGGTAAACAGAAAAGGGAATGCGATACAAATGCTGGCAAAAATCAGGGAAAGCAAGGTGGGAGCAATATCGCTCAAGCTGTTGGATCTGTGAGCAAGCCTCGTGAACCAGCTGAGTTGTGGCAAACCCCTGCTATGAGGGAATTGCAGTAACTGAGCCTTGCACTCAAACATTTATAAGGGTGTCCTGGGATAAATAAAGGTGCAGGCTCTGTAAACTCTGCCATGAAAACAAACGCCTTTGAAGCAAACCAGTTACAAGGCTCTATAAAGAATGGGCATAGCCGTTAAGATGTTAATTATAAGATTTGTGTCTTGGTTTTCTATCTGGAGAGCAACAGTCTGAGTCTTCTTGGCTGGCAAGGAGTTAAATGCACGGCCCTGGCCCGAGCTGCTGCAGAAGGCAGGGCTGGCTCTACTGCAGTGTCCCTGTTGGCATACGGAGTGCGCTCAGTTCAGGGCCTCCACTGGAATATACAACAAAATAGTAAAACCTCTTTGATTCCTAGGCAAAGCCTCTGCCATCTGGGGCCAGACCTTCCTAAAACAGTGGTTTTATTTTGTCAGGTAGAAGACGCTCAGCTTATTTTAAGATCATACCTCATGCACTCAGACACTGCTGTGTGTCACATTGAGCTCTGTTTAGAAGCCTGGTCTGGATTATAGAGGCATTTTGGAAATCACGCGCCTATCAAAAGTTTGAATCAGACTTGCTGTCTATAACCAATGTCAATAATCAGACTCTAGAGCCATGTAATGGGTTAGCAAGAGAGCAGGGGACATGCGGGGAGACAATGATTTAGCAGAATTTCACTCGGCATTCAAGCATGCTAGCATGTCTGAAAATAAGGGATACATTATTAATTAGTTAATGTTTGCAAAGTATTTTGACTCTGGAACGTGCCAAGTGCTCTTCTTCATTAATTTTCAGTAAATATATGACTAAGCAGTATATGTAATAAGGACACAAATTGTGGTAAGTAGACAAAAGACCTGAAAACACACGAAACATTTTAAAAAGAGAGATGTTATCAACTGGGGGGAAAAAAATGTTCAGACCAGTAGAGTAAATATTGTGATGATGCAGCTACCAGTTATTTATTAACTCAGCACTAATGTAGGGGTATGCCTGACAGCAGTGACGAGCAGTTGAGACAGCCAACGTCCTACAAGACCTGTAAAGCTGACCTCTATCACCTTTTCTCCTCAAGTGCTAAATTTGGCACAGCCCGTACTCAGCAGACCTTCTCTTACCTTCTGGGGCTGCCTAACGCCTGCTTTAGGAGCTGCGTGTGCTTCTGCAGCTTTAATAATGTCTGGAAAACCACTTCTCGGTGGCGGTCACAACCCCTGAGTGGCTGCGGGGAGGTGTGCTCACACCAGGGCCCGGCAGCACAAGCTGCTGCACGCTCTTCCCCTCCCTGGTCGTTCTCACATCCCCATCTGTTCCTTTCCAGTCTCTCAAGTGGGAAATAAACTGAGTTAGAGTCAAACTGTCAAACTCATAATATTCGAGTGGGTTGAATGTCACACCAGCAGAATTCATGCAATCCATATTTCATTCAGCGCAATAAATATGCAGTCTTGCACAGATCTTAGAAATCAATTATCTTTTTTTCAGGAAGGTTTGAAGAAACAGTAGGGGCACTTCAGCAAAATGATTTCTTGCCTTCTTTTCCAGTGAAGTAACTTCTTAGCGTTATGATTGCAAGGTCTCGATTCCTGAAAACAAGCTCGTAAGTGCGTGCCTCGGCCATCTGCTCCTGCCCTTAAGTCAAAGTCATGGTCCTCAGTTTACAACATCATACTTGGAAGTTTATGACGTTACAAATACAGGGTTGACACTTTTGTTGACAGCTAGCCAATAGGATCAAATGAATTAAGCAACAAGCCATGTCCTTGAAAACTTTGGCTGTAAAGATGAAGACCAAGTGGGAGCCCTTCTCAGTGGAAGGAGCTAGCGCTGCCCTCACAGGTGGTTAGTGTATCAGAAATTTGTCATGAGCACTCCAAAAATAGCTAGGAATGATCTTGTAGCTTTCTGACATACCTTTAATTACTGTTTTCAAATGTATTTTCTCTTTCCATGTCAGCTGTTCTACACATTCAGTTAGATACATGCGTGATAGTTTTGACCTAGGCTAAGGGACAGAACAATAAATCAACTTCTAAGGCCAGACACACAGCTGGTGTAAGTGGACTTTACATTTATGCAGTCAAGGGAGCTAAGCCAAATTTCTCCCAGCTATGGCCACCACGATATACTTCTCATGCAGCAGGATTCTCTGTGGCTCCAACATTTATCATAAATATTCCAGTTGGTGGCAAAACACCTACTGATCCCACTGTGCAGAGCATAACCTGTGTCTCTCAGTGTGGCGGGTATTTAGTAAGAGTAGTTTGAGGCCCTTCAAAATCTACAGGAAGTCCCTCAGCTGCAAGAAATCAGCGAAATGTGGCTCATTTTTTACTGTTTAAAAGTCTAGATATGGGTCAGGGTCCCAATGGTTTTACTCTGTCCAAGAGAAATCATGTTCCTGCAGCTGCCCCCATTGACTTTTTGAAAGTATAGAATTTTTCACTGTGTTTTAATGAACCAGCAGATAATTTTGAAAAACATAACATGAAGCAGCTCAGGGGTGTTTTACTGGTGCCAGGAATCTCCCTGGACAGCATCACCTACAGAACAGGGGGCACAGTCCAGCAGTGAAAACCAGGGCAAACCCAACATCAGCTGGGCATGGAGACCAGCCTTGGGAACAGACCTTGGAAGGTTACAGTCTTGGAAGTTAGAGATTTTTATGAGGGATTTTAAGCAAGGATGCTGGATCATTCATTGTTTGAAACTGTTTTGAAGCTACTGTCAACATGTTTCTCCTTACAGAGCTGTTTCTATTAACAAGAAACATCATCCTATTTTGACCTACAGGTCAAAACAAAAGAATTGTAAGGCAGAGAACAATTTTATTTATCTTTCTCAAATGAATTACTCCACTCTGTTATTATTATTTTGAGGGACACAATTATTAGTTTTCTAGGAGAAAAAAGTCTTTTTCCAAATATATTTAATTGCCCAAATAACTTCATAGAAAAAGGAAATAACAGCCTTTAGTTACGACCCCTACTCTAAAAGATAGAAAGTCTGCTTTGTTTTTGGGAAGAGCTTGAATAGATTTTTGGTGTGTGTGGGGGGGATTACTTAGAAATAACATTTTATTTTGATCAAAAAAAAATTAATTCAAACAAAAATTTAATGAGTCAAATGCCTGTAGCTATTTCCAGCAGAAGCAGGTTTGCTTTTATGGAAAAATGCAAGCTGATGCTAAATGGTAGGTCACTGGTCCTATGCCATTTTGAAGTTTTATTTGATGGCTTCAATGTAAGGTCAAGCTACAGTGATAGAGATAGGGACCAAAGGAGGGCAGGATTTTGGTTTTGAGTTTAATTTGGCCACAGCAAAATGTAGTTGTGATTCACTTACTGACAAAGGAAGAAAGGTCCCATTGCAGGACCATAACAGGGATTTTTCTTGTTTGGCTGTTGTTAGTGGGCAGGCACTGTGCTAGTCTAATCAGCAGAGAGTTGTTGCTGTTTTCTGTCTGTTCTGGAGTGCCAGGAATGGGTCTGTATGTGGGAGGGTATTTTTTAAACAGAAGGGGTAATATTTTGAAAAGTGAAATGGGAACCTATCCCTCCTTGCAAAAGTGTCCTTTGTTCCTTGAAATTAAATTCCAATTCACTTCTGAAATTTAGGCTGTGAGTTCCTACATGACTGGAGGACTTTTAAATATTTGACCTAACAAGTCCTGCTCCAGTCCCATGTTCCTCCAAAGCTGAATTCACATGGCAAACCCCAGCTTTAAGCTTTTTTTAAAAAACTGGTTCCATTTGAATGACATGTTTAGCAACCAATAGGCATTGCTGCAAACCCCCCAGTGTCTCTGGCAATGTCACCGTCTCCACGATCTGCATGCCTGGCAGATGTGTTGAATGCATCAACATTTACGATGTGAGCCTCCTGTGGCCATGGGAGGTGCAGTGTGGGATGGGCTTTCCTCAGAGCCAGGGCTGACTTTGTTCTGTCTGCACCATGTCTAACTCACAGGGGGTCCTGAGCTGTGACTGGGCTCCAAAATGCTGCAAAACGGTACGGTATTAAAATTACATCAGTGTTTCATGTACATGCTACAAAGAGGCATCTTTTGCAAGCCTTAGAAAGAAAAAAAAAAAAGAAAGACCAGGAAGGAGGTAAGGGAAGCAGCAGAAGGCGCTTTTTTCTACATCACAAGCCACCCAGAGAATGTCTGTGTGTTTCACTTGGTTATTTATTTTGCATTATGATATCTGACACATCAGAAAACATGAAAGGCATTTGCAAGCCTAAGACAAAAAGTAAAATGGTGCTTGAAAATGATTCTTTGTGAAGGCTTATTTTTATTTTGTTGCACATGAGACTAGTCAAACAGACAGGTTTATTTTAACTCTCTAACAAAATTTAGCAACTGGAGACAAACAATTGTCTGCTATTATCATTCCTGCTGCCAAAATTCATTAGGTTCAGGAACATCAACTGAATGGTGTGCTAGAAGGGAGCACACAGCTACCTACACTATTGCTGGAGACATGACCCCTGGAGCCAGTGTAGTGTCCACGTACATCCAGGAGACTCCCTGCACTATTAAGAAGTAAAATATCTCAAACCATAGCCTTCCTGCAATTCACTGTAAGCAGGCCCTTTTTGCAGCTGCATTTTTCTGTCTGCAGAAGACCTTGCTGTCATGAACTTTGTAGCCAGCTTAGCTTTTTAAGGTCTGTACTTCATCAAAAAGTAAATGCATTCTCCAGCATGCTGGTATTTGGTTGCCAGCCTGAGAGAGGCAGGAGGCTGGTGGGGCTGGGTACATAGAGTTAAAAGGTGCCCTTTTAACGTGAGTTAAACTGATTTTTATTTCTTCTGAGATCTCAGCTATGGAGAAAGGAAGCTAGCTGGAAAAGTCAGCCTGGCCTCAGCAAAATATCCTGCTTTAGAAATGTAGGCCCAGATCCATGGGATGTATCTGACTCATGAAATGAATTTGAGTAAACGAAAATTGTTTTACAACTTTTCTGCTTTTTGTTTTGCAAAGTAGTCAGGGTCTTGTTTGGCTAATGACAACTGAAAAACAAAGATAGCTCTGAATGGTACTGATTCCTTATGTGGCTGGGTTTTTTCCAGATATTCAGTTACAACAGTTTTCCATCATCTTTGCATCAGAGAGATGTGAAGAAACAGCAGCATAATTTGGAACCCAGTAATTTAAAAACCATGGAGAGTAGGGATATATTCATGTTTGTGGTATCTGCAACCTCTGGGAAGGTGGTGGACTTGCTGAGCTGGAATCTATTGGAGTGAACTATTTTGAAATCCATGGAACTTTTTAAAATCCGTGTAAAGTGAATATTTGAAAATAATCACTTAAAAGGAGCTCTGTTTGGGGAGTGGCTGAAGAAGATAAAGGAGAAAGGTAATCTGGCATTAGAGTTTGGTGCTTCTGGAGAAGAGATTAAGAGCTGGGTGATGTCAGCTCCTGCAAGCCCAGAGAAGAATCAAGAAGGTGTGTCCAAAGGGTGATTCAGACTCCTTAAGAATGGAGCCAAGTTGGGGATGCACCATCTGCCCACAGAGATGTTCTGGAAATGCCCGGCTTGGCTTGCCAGTAAGAGTGGCAATAATGCCTGCTGGAACAAGCAACGAGCTGACATCACAGGTCACGGTGGTGGTGCTGGGGGACTGCGGGGTGATACCCAGCTGCAGCCACTCATCAAGCTGGCCCTGCACAGGGCAGGGTCTGACACCCATCCCTGTGCAAGATAACCTCCTGCTTGTATCCGTGGAGGTCAAATGGAAATGCAGAAAGGGAGGCAGCAACTGGGGCAAAAAGAGAGGTGGAACATGCTAAAGCAATCCATCTGGGTGCTGGGTTAGTCTCTGAACCTAAAATGTAATAAAAATGAAGAAATCAAAGGTCAACTTGTACATCAGGAGATGTTGGCCAAAAACTTGTTTCCCCTAACAAAGCTAAATACTATCCTCAATAACAATATCATGGCAGGGGTGGACTGTTTCCTTCAAGGAGCCTTCAGTTTTAATTATTTTTATATACACATGCATACATGTAAATATTTGTGTTTGAGTTGCACATGGACCAAAGAGACATTAAAATAATCTATCAATCAACAAAAAATTAAAAAGGTCTTTCAGATTCTCACCAGTAGTCTTACAGGACCAAAGAATCTACAGGACACCAGGCTTTATGAGCAGCCCCTAGGAGTACGTCTACACTGTGTGACTGATGCTTCATACTTAGGGCCAAGAATAGTTTTTAAAAAAAACAGTGCAAAAATTACCCAGGTATTTCCATCACTCTAGAAATTACAACAAATACTCTGTGTTTGCCGAGGCTGTGGAACAGCTATTAGCAGATGCTGACTGTATGATGATGACCACTGTAAGTGGATGCTTATTTAAGGGACGTTTTCAGGAAACAGCCTGCTCTTAGGAGCAGTCTATAAGTGAAAATGCACTTTGCAAGATTTTTACATCTTGCTGGCTTGCCTTTTGCCATTTTACAGCAAAGGAAATATTAATGTGTAATAGAATTAGCATTTAGGAGAAGCCTAGAATACTGTTCTTTATAATATAGCCTGGTATTATTATTCAAGACAGGTCTTCTCGTCGAGCAATTTAAGCCCCCCAAAATTACCCATCATTACACAGACAGTCCATTTAACATTCTGAAGCTAATCATACAACAACCTACCCTTTCAGAGGAGATACAAAACCTTGCCTGGGTTTTAAGTTCTGATTACAAGATGAGGTTCCAATTGAGAATTTCAGCTATAAACCAAATGACCTTCAATGACCGTAGACTGGAAAACCTGGTGACTAATCTAAATAGATTTCCAGGCAGAGGGAAAAAAACACCACCCAGCTCTTGTTTCTAGTCCTCCGCATTATTAGGGGAATGACAAAGACAAGCAGAATGTGAAAAAGTCATGACTCCAGTGACCTTCATCTCTTTGTCCCAGAAAGGTTAGGAGTAATCAGCAAAACTTTAACTAGAGTTCAAATTCAGCTTTGCTGTCCTCAGAGGCTGGTAAAATTAAATATTCTGTTCTTGTGCTCTGTAAACAGCCACAGTAATTGGTGATGTTTCCCAGCATTGGCTATGAAGATGTATTGGCACGAGCTGAAATTCAGAGAGACGGTATTTTACATGGTGTATATGGCAGATGTAACCAAATCCTGATTTTAGCTTGTAATGCTGGAAATCACAATCACATTCCTTAAAATGAGATCACACCAGGATATGAGCACATACCAGAACATCTAGGACATGACTTTACAGTTTGTCATGCTTGTCATCCAAGGCAAAACACCTATTAACAATACCTGGAAAAAATCTCATGAAACGGAAAGGCATCAGGGCAAGTTGAAGTCTGCAAGAGTAAGCCATGTGAAAATAGAAAATACAGTGAGTAATCTAGAATAGAGCTCATAGGGACTTTCTGACCTTGGCCTGGAATGCTTTGTCCCTTTCCTCCTTTTGCATGCGGGAAGACTTATTTATTTATTGAATATCCATGCTGGTTAGAGCTGTAGGAATCACCATGTTGGATCAGACTGCAGGAGTCCATGATTTCCAGCAACCTACCATTAGTGAGCAGAAGTTTAGAGAAAGTGTAAGGAACTAAGGAGGGAATAAACATATATTCTTGGGGAAAATCTCCTCCTTGCTCTTGATGATCAGGATTTGCCTTATGCCTTACCATTTAGGAAGATATAACTTCTCCAGTAGGACTTTTAGAAACCCTGGGTTTATACCTTGGGAGTTTCCTGTTGTCCACATGAATATTTTGTCAGATTTTGAATCCTTCTGGACACCTGATGCAAATTATGGCCTCAGGAAACAATGCAATAGACTAATTTTGAGTGCAGTGAACACACATATATTATTTTGTTTATCATTTGTGTAGTTACCCACCCGTTCTGATTCAAAAGTTTCTGTGCAGCACCTTGTGTTTTGCATTCTTCTCTTCAGCCAATCTTCACAATAAGGATCCAAGTGCCTGGCAGTTCTTCATTTCCCATTTGTGAACCTCCTTACTGTGGGCTTTTGGGGGATGGGAAGCCAGCACATGTAAGTATAAAAGTCTGTACTTGATTTTTTATATACCAGTGTGTACTGGTGTCAACAGGCTTCTTGAATCCTGTAGGAAACATTAAAAACGAAAAGCAAGTTTCAAAATTAAGTAAAGGAACCATTAAATGCTCTCTCCTCCTCCAGCAACTTAAAAACTCATGGCCCTTACCTTGAACTTTAAAAGGCTCCTTCCTTCTTACACGTTCAGATACTGAGTTGCATTTCCTGTGTCTTGAAATGTAATGAGAGTGGACATCCTGTGCTGCACTGCATCAGTAAAATTGCAGCTGTCAATGCGAGACACCTGCAACATCCAGTTTTAGAGCTGTTAAAATGGTGACCAGCATGTCTGAGAAATGTAGAATTTGGGAAGAGTGAGAGATTCTGTTCCAGGATTCTAAATCTATATCTGCATACTCTGCTTCGAGCCCTGCTGACGTCAGTGAGTGCACATGAAGTAAAATGTCATTTATCATGAATAAAGGTGACAAAGCCAATCTTCTGGGCATGCTCTACTGCTGTTAGTGTCTGCACATTCTGAAGACACATTTGGTAACCAGGACTTCCCCAGCAAAAATGTTTTGTGTGTTGCACAACGGGAAAAGTACTTCAGCTTTTCCTTGCGTGTATCTCTCTTGAGGGAGACAGGGTGAGAACATCTGAAATACAGCAGGGTAAAAGTGTGAGGGGTCATCAAGAGACAGGGACAAAATACCTCCCTTTAGCTTTCCAGCTGTCACTCCATCTTTTCTCTCTGTAGGTGATGTAGGCAACATTGGATCAGAGTATATATTTACATTATATATATATATACACACACACTCTATATATTAGAAAAAGATATATAATATATTATATTTATATTTGCCCTATTGGTTAAGAGGCAGCCACTGTGATATAAATACATCACTGCTCAACAGATTTTCCAAAATTATTTTATGAAAGTGATTGGGTATTAACTAATACATCCTGTGATATAAAGATAATAAGCTCTGTGCAGTGTCACTGCAGTTATAAGTATCAATATAGTATAAACTGTAAAAAAAAAAATACTGTTGCATTAACATTTCTTACAGTGCCACATGTAAATAAATCACAAGATCTGTAATAAGGAAAATAACGATAACAGTTAGGAAATGAATAACATTAATTATTACTTAAAATGACATTTCCTTTAAAATGCCAGAGTGAAGTTATTGAGATCTTACTAAGGAGAGACAGACAGGAATGTTCCTAGGAATGAGATTACAAACTTTATCTGTCCTCTTCAGCTTCCTCAATTTAGGAAGAAATTTAATATTGTTTTGCATCTACTACTGCATGCAGTCCTTGCCCAATGCATTATCCTATGCTGAAAGTAGGTTTATGATGAAGTTCAAATATTCACAGAGAAATAAAAGATGCTCATATCCTAATGGTGGCTTTAATTCTCAGGAAACTAACCATGCCCTTTGTGCAGTTGAGAGCTATCAATGCTAAATAATTTTGTAGTCACTGAAGATCACACTCCAGTACTGTCTAGAAAAAAAAAAAGTAGTCTCACCAGATTTAAATATTTAGCAAAAAATCAGGATTTAATTACATTACATTATTAAATGATTTTAAAACCACTTTAGGACAGGAACTTCAGTGCTACATAGTGGTTAGATCCCAGAGTTTTATCCTTCTCTTATCTCCAGGCACTGCAGAAACTAGAAACCATTACAACAGGACAAAAGATCACCATTACAGTGTTATTAGAAGGGGCAGGAACATCAGGAACATGCTGGTGTTCTGTTTTTAAAAACAAATGACCCATTAATTCACAAAAACAACCCCATTACTGCAGTAACAAACTTAGTTTACACAAATGTCCCTATCAACATTATTCAAGCCCAAACTTGATTTAATTTGGAAAAGGAATGAATAAAGCTTAGGGTAATGGCAACCTATTAGGCCATGCAGACCTTAATAATACATTTAAGAAAGTGTGCTGAGAGAGTGACATGAACATCAGAAGAGAAACCAAGAGAATGAACTGCAGAATAAAGGAGAATTTCTATCTGAAATCGTACCAGAGAAGGCAGAAGGAGAAACGCAGGCAGAAGGAGCACGTGCCTAGCTGTAAGTGAGAGAGAATAATCACATTGATGACTGTTTCCCTACATAGTTTCAGTTTGTTTCTTTATTCTATTTTTACTGAATCTGATTTCTATTCAGGTTCAATTAATAATAATGAGCCTAAAATTAATTTGCATTATCATTTACAATGGATGCTTTGATCATGTATGTAGTTGGAACTATAATGCATGCATTACCATATTATGCAAATTGCATTTCCAGCATCAGCTACATCTGTATATCATTTCTTCATGCCACAATTCTGTGCATTGTTTCTTTGTGTGCAGCCCTGTAGAGGGAGAAGCTGGGGAGGTGCTATCAGGGGAAATACTGCTACAGGTGTGCCCTTCTCTTATGTTCTCTCTCTAAACACCCATCATTGGCATCAAACGGAGGAGAACTTTAACACAGATGGCTTGTTTGTGTCCTTTATGAGATTACTCTTCTGCATTGAGCCCACGCAGGCAACAAAGCACGTACAAAAAGCCCCAAGTCCTACCTTTTTTTTTTGTTCTTAACACAAGTGTCTCTCAAGCAGAACTTGTATATGCTTGCAGCATAAATCTGATGAGACTCTGACTTAAAAAAGAAAGCTGAGCCAGTACCACGATGTACATAAAGATCTGATTTTTAGGTCAAACTTATGCATTCATGACACTAAACATGCTGGGAGAAATGTTGCACATCGATGGTTAATGGAGCCACTCAACGCTCTCTCGGCTGACTACTTTTTGCCACTGGCCAAATTTCGTATTGCAGTGAGCAGGCCCAAAAGTATTGGTAGTTTATATTTTTATACAACCTTTCATTTTGTGAAATACTCCCTTGCTTTACAAGTTGATACAGAAACCATGTAATGATTGTTTAATCTATTAGAGTGCTGAAACTTTGTGGTGAAACACAGGAAGGATTTAGCAGCTTAGAATAAGAGAGCTGTTTCAGAGAGGAAATGAAGACTATAGTGTCCACTTGAAACAAAGATGGGAGAATGTAATTTTTAAGCTTGGCATCTGGCCAGGACATCAGAGTTAACACACTTTACAGATATAATTACTGCAGTGGGATCTTTAATGAGCAAGGTGGTCAGAACTTTGCTTTAACATGCCACCCAAAAATGCACTTGGGTCACACCTTCCATCTTCTCACCATGCTGACTCAAGGGCTGACAAGCAGATGAGATCCTCTTCATACATTTCCCTCTCTTTTAGTTAGACCCCCCAGGTAACTCTCTAAAATGAATCAAACAGCCAAACACTGCCAAAAGAAAATTTTATGCTGCTTCCAATTTCATGAAAATTTTGCATGAAAATCTGCCCCTCCAGCCAAGCTGAGGATCATGTAAGTTTAGATTCTTCCTCACACAGATAAATTACTTCAGAGTGGCCCTACAGGCTTAATCCTGCCCTCCCCAAAGAGATGATGGTGAAATTCCTCCCATGAGGTCACTAGGCCCCCAGAAGGTGATTCATTTGGCCATTTTACTGTGCTTAGTCTGTTTGACAGGAGATAAGAGCAGTGCCCGAGGAAAGGTAAAGGGATGAGTGGGACTGCCCTTTTTTCTTGCCAGCATGTTTTTTGGTTGGATCATGCTGTCTTTTGAAACCTCTTTGCTAAGCACTGGGTCTATTTGCACTGCTACTTTCCTTGCCAGGATACACTGGGGACGTGATGCACGCAGGATCTTTCAGGTGAAGGAATTCAACTTGGTGTTATCTGGTGAATGACAAACATTTAGTATTGTCAGAATGAGGTATTCCTAGGAGTCCTCAGCAAAGTGGTAATCTGATTAAACTCCTAAAAATTGATAGACATTAAACAGAAGAGCATATTAATATTGTCAACAAAATTCAGTTCTTAGTCACTCAAACGCAAATGTCAGATAGTTGTTGCTCAGTATGCAATTAAAAATGATCTGATCACCCTCCAAGCAGAGAACTGACAAAAACATGGGGTGAGGAAACATTTTTGGTTTATCCTCTGCATATAGGAAGATGCAGATAAGAGGGAAGAATCATTTTAGTTCTGCATAGATAAAAAGATCGCTCTTGGCAGAACAGATTAATGTACCTGTCTATACAAGCATAGAGGAAGAACGAAGAAGGGAAATAGATTAGTACTCTGCTCCACATAGGACAATCAAATGTGATCTTTGGATTGGCACCTGGACTAATAATAATCACTGTAATAAACCAGGGCCTTTATATCTATGATATGCAGTATTAACTAAAAGATAGCTGCTTCTTAGCCATAATGAGCTGGATCCTTCATCACTCATCACCTTGTGTAATTATTGTGATGAGTTCAAAATAAATCCATTGTGCTACCAATCAGATTTTTTTTCTTTTCGTGTTGTGTTTTTCTTTCATGAGCGTAATGACTACTCACAGTGTAGATAATGAAGAACCAGACTAAATATATTTATTTTCTATGTAAGAATAAAGAAAACGTAAGAGATCTAATGGACAAGTGCAATAGCTTGGATAAGATCTGTTATTTAAAGTTTAGGTATTTAATTGTTGCCAGAGCCAACCCTGTGGTTAAAGGACTCCAAGGAAGATAGAAAAATGGATAAAAAAAGCAGCCTGGCTTAACACCGAATAATACTTTTTCTTTTCCTCTCATAAGGATTTATTAGCAGTTGTGTTAGTAAACACAGCAGTATTGAATAACAGTAAGACAAGTAAACTGCAACCAACTTAGTAAATTAAAACTTAAAACATTTGATCAAGAATCATCTTAAATCAGATGATTTTTTTTAATGGCCAATTTGGTTTTAGTTGAATTTTTTCTAAAGAACTGTGGCTCTTTATAACTGAAGTGAGGATAATCAAGGTAAATTATGAAAATAACCTAGCTATGTGGTAAAGGTCAACAGAAAGTCTTGTAAAGGTCTGTTTTTTATGAAGATATCCTGTCCGTATTGTCAAAATGGATTAACATTATAACAAAACAGAGCCTGTCAATTGGAAGAAAAAGAGGTATTAGCACAAAGATACTTATCACAATTAAAATTTGGTTTTGGTTTGGACTGTGAAAGCAAGAAAATATCACAACCTCATTAGCTCATCCCTTAGTTTATACTTTTCTAGCACAGGTCACAAGAAGATGCAGACATGTTTACTTTTTGTTGTTGTTAGCTTGTGGACAGGAATTTTAGTCCTGAGCATAGCAATTGTTAGATTTGTAACTCTATTTCTGTAAAGGGAATTTTCCTGTCCAATTCTTACCACATGAACTACACTGAGCTTTAGAGTTAATGTGGCTTTCATGCACTAGCACTGAACTGGGAATGGAGGGTGAAGGAGTCGCCCACATGTTTCTGTAACCATCTATTTTCCGGGGTTACTGACTACGTAAATAAAAGTTGCTCTGTGAATGTGAACAGTCTTGGACTCACTTGTTTGTCTTCCAGCCCAAAACTACAAAGGGATCGTCCTCTCAGGGAAGTAACAACAAAGATTTAGTTATTTCCCACAATATTGTATATTCTAAGCATGCCAATATATGAAAAATGTCTTAGAGCTGAATATTTTAAGGGAGTTTCACTGTTATTGTGTCAGTGGCAGTAGTGTAAAGCCAGGGCAGAGACCTCAGTCTTAAAAACCCTACTAAATGTTGCATGGTCAAGTCCCACTGGCAATTATGCCAAAAGTTGCCAATGATGTTCCAAAGAAACTTGATCCAGGAATAAAAAAAACATTTTTGCATTTCAAAACACTCACAGGCCTTGAATTGAACAAAACAAAAGCTGGGAAAGAGTGCTCGTTCACCCTATGGCCATGCCGTGAAGGACTTTGGTGTCCTCATGTCTGTGAGGGCTTTTACCTTCAGTGATGATTTGAATCCCTGGAAAGACATACCTGTGACTTAAGTGATCTGAGACATAAATCTGACAGGACAAAATATGGCATGCAGTATAACCCTCAATACCCTCTACATAAATTAGAAACTGTCTGAGCCCATTGAGTTTAAAGCACTTCCCACACATTTTCAGCTCTTGCTACTTATAAACCACGGCAAACACCAAGTATGGAAGTTTTCTGCACTCACCAGCTGCTTCTCCCTGAGTGACCACCTGGAATTGTAACAGCGTCAAAAGCATCCTAAATGCATCACCACGCTGTGCCAGAAGGCTAACCAAAAAATCAGCTTTTCATCCTGCCTCAATCTGGGAAGAAAACAGTGCAAACTGTAAGGAAGGTGCCCAAGTTAGTGAGAGGTCTGATCAGTGTGTCAAGCAGGGTTTAATGTTACCAAGAACAGTCTCCACACGAAATGCAACCTCACTTTTCTGGCCATTTAACCGAAAAAACTGCACAAACACACAGGTGCCTGATCTGCAAGAGCTCGCACCTCCTGTAATTTTCCAGTGACATAAAACCAGTTAGTACCAGCTGAAATACATTAACAGCTTCAGTAATTAGTAGGCATAGCCATTTCTTGTCAGTTCTACGGGCCATATCCTCAGCTGGCGTAAATCAATGACACTCCGGGCGCTGGAACTGTATTACTTTACTCACCTTGAAATAGTTATGCATACTAATTACTGCCTTACCCATTACTGCTCTTGTCAATTCAGACACCTGATTTACACCAGGTGAGTTTGTTCCATATATTTAAAAGTTTCTGCACATTCCTTCAAGAATCTGTAGTGTCAAATAAACTTTCCAAATAAGCCAGGCTCATGCTTTCCGTTATCTATCAAATCGATGTTCAATGAAGTGACACCCTTGCACATAAATCATGACTGCAATTATTAAATCAAGCTGAGTTTGTATTGTGTTTCTTCCACTGTTGGGTAGAATTAACCATGGGAGAACAGGAGAACAGGCACGTCAGGATTGCTGGGATGGAAGAAGGAGTTAAAAGCCCCACCCAAGCTCTCACAACCTAACCTTTGGAGCATGCAGCTGATAATGCGAAACAGAACATAATGCCCCGGAGGAGATACATCTGGAGGTCAGCTCAGTCAGATACTGTGGAACTGTTCCAACAAAGCAATCAAATATCTAGCAAAACCTATAAAAAAAAATCACATCTTTGGTATATAGACATCCAACGTGAGCTGGACGAGGGTAGAGAAGCCTGATTTCATTTTCATGCCCCTGTCAGGCAACCTAAGAGCTGAGTTTTCTCTCCACAAACACAAAGTGAGGTTTTTAACTGCAGCTTATTAAGGCTCAGTTTGTCTAACCCAAGCATAATAAATTTATGTGTCAAGATTGAAGTTGATTGTTCATCAGAGAAAAATGAGACAAGATAATCCACTTTGCTGCAAACGTAATGCTTTAGGAATGTTACAAACTACTGCAAATGTTTAACTCCCCGTGCCTCATGGGTGGTTATATAACAAAACACCCATTCAGGGGCTGATTCTTATCTCTCACTTGCATAAGGCCATGTCTAGACAAGGATTTGAAGGTGTGTTGTTTGAAAGTGTTCACAGAGTGGTCTAGTTGGCAGATCAGGAAGCCTCCCCCTTCCTCCCCCCCACTTCCTGAAATTTCGTGCGTGTGGAATGGGTGAAGCATGGGTCCCTCTCCCTCAATTTTTGTCTCAATTAATTTAGCAGCCAAGGGTGGTGATTTGTCCACCCTGGAGTCAGAATGTGACTTCAGAGGGCTGAGGGAGCAAAGGGTCATCTCTCTGCCCACATCTAAACCGGAGCTTTCAAAAGGTCGAAGGATTTGCATGTCTTCAGCACTATTGCCATACATCCACCTGCATGCCACACAGATGACACACATAGGTATCCCACATAAGTTTGGATGGTACTTTGCCTTTGTGAAGCAGTCCTAGAGGGAAAGGATGATTTTCCAGTGATGGTCAACCCTTTGACAGCATCCCCTTTACAGGAAAATGCTTCCAGTGCTGATTTCCTCTTCCATTGTACCTACCCAGGTATAATATTTTTGTTTCTTTATTACCCCATTTTCAATGAACTTGACTCAACCATCCACCCCTACTCCACATACACCTCATGTTGTTGGGAGAAGTATTCAGTGGAAAAACAGGAAAATTTACAGAAAGGTCTCTATAACATGTGAACTAGGCTGCTAAGAATCCATCCCACTGAATTTCTTTTAAAGCATTGCATTGCATTTACAGTCTATGGTTCCTCCATCTCTGATTTGCCCCCTTTTATAGCAGCAGCAGCATTTGACAATGGTGAGAATCCTTACAGAAACGTGCCCACCACGTGCTCATCTGTGGCTTGCTCCATGCAATGTTATTACTCTCACAAGCAAGTTCTTAGAGCAGCAACATTTTTAACACTCACTTTTTGAATATTTTCCTTTCTCTTTGTTTTTGTTCTTTTTTTTCTTTCTACCTGTTTCAAATTTACTTTTGTAGATTATTTTATTTTTACTTGTAGTTTCAAGTGTACCTAAGAGGATTCATGAAAAATAACTATTTTTTTTATAGCTAATACTCTACTATAGTTTTAAAACTTATAAAGACACATTTCCAGTAGATGAAGGTGAAAAACCGTGTCTGTGTAAATGTACAGTTTTTCTTTTTATAATCACAGTTAATTAATTATATTTTCACATGTATAAAACAAGAAGTAGGGGGGAAAAAAGAACTGGGGTAGGGGAAAAAAAAAAGAACTGGGTAAAGTTTAAACCACATTCAGAGGGAAATCAGGCAAGAGATCAAACTGCTGATGAGAAATAGGAGAAATCCTGCCCTCCTGAAATACATGTAAGGTAATTATTTTCCAAGTGCCAGGAATTTACCCTTTGTTTTTTATAAATGAAATGCATACAGATATGTAGATACATATGCATACATGCTTGGTTTTCTTCTGTAATAAAGTAAGAATGGCCAGGCCAATTGTGATAGTTCTCTTTGTAATGGAGCTTTCTGTATGCACACAGTTTAAATTTGGTTTGATAACCGGTGGTTTACAGTGTCATTAGGAAAGTTGAGACCGTGAGGAAACATTTAAGAAAAGTGCTCTGCAGCCATGTCTGGAACATATCAGCTCTCGGTAGAAATGTATTTTTAATAAAGAGAAGTGCTTTAGAGGTTTCTCTCCTGATATAGGCCTAAGTTCAGCAAGCTAAGTTCAATCACACATCTGACTTCTAGCCTTCCAGTACACAATAGGGTTTTAATGTTTAAAGTTAGGTGCATGTTTGAGTATGGTACTGAAAAGGAGCCAGAGTGAAAACATCTTTCATTTAAGATGAAAATTCCTGCTTTAAATTTTCATCCTTGAACTCTGGCTCCAATTTGTGAATGCAGTGGTGATGTTCAGGTTTCTGTGTGGAGCCCAGCAGGAATGTCAGCAGTTCTGCTTCACTGCCGGGTATCAATAGTGCTCAGAGATCAGAGCTCAGAGCCAGCACTTAGGAGGGGCAACCTTGTCAGTCAGCACTTGGCTGCTTTGCTCTGTTCTTGACCAGCCCATGCAATTCACATCGCCCTCAAGGTAAGATGAGTGGGTGGATCATGGAAGTGTACAAACAGCCTTCAGGATAATAATTCAACTCCTCTCCTTTTACCTTGAAGCACTATATTTCCACACACAATCAAGGTGCAAAAGACAATATTCAATTTAAAGAGGTGTTCAGACTAGGATGGGTTGTATATAAAAGGCAGAGAGCAGCATGCCTTTTATAAATAATGCAATGGCTTGTGGTTGTAAGACAAGCCCTTGGATTTACAGACAAATGATGCAGAATTCCTGGCCTGTCCGCAGGCTGCTGTGAGTGAAAGCTCATGAACTGACTGAGAAGATGAAGAGATAGGTACCTCTGCTGAGCCTGTACTCTCCCTGAGTACAAGGGCTGCTTCTGGCCTTGCCAGAGTGGTGAAAGATTGGGAATGGGCTGCAACAGAGTCTCTTTTGCACTTGGGTTAACAGATGGAAAGAGTTGGGCTCTTGTGAGCCAGAAATGGGGCAGGAACTCTGCCTCCCTGGTGAGGAACTTGTCTTCAAGGCATGATACAGCCCTTCCTCTGAATTGGAATTTCAAACTTTCTGACCTTCAGCACAAGGAAAAGTCAGCAGATTACCAATATATACTAGGAGACTTCTACATTAAAGATTTCTCAACTCTCTCTCTCTAACTTAAAGGAAATACTTAAAGGAAAAATATCACCACTTGTCACAACTTTTGTGTTCCCTTTCCAGTTGCAGTAGCTGACAAACATTTAAAAGTTGCTCACTAAAAGTGAGTTACTGCTTCAGTGTAGTGTAACACTCTACAAAAAGATCACCTCAAGTCTGATTCTGCCTGTCACAGTCACCAGTTATGCTGCTTGTCTCTTACTGGCTGTGTGTCTTCAATGTCCGTGTCCCTGAGCTGTCTATTAACACATCGACAGGTAGGGCAGAAGGAAAATATGAAGAAAAAAGTCCTACAGCAAATAACAACTGCTAAAATATTTATAAGAGAGGTTTAATGTGTCCTTTTTAAAAATAATAATATTAAAGAACTCATGCGTAATTAAATGTGATGCGGAAACCATGCTGTTTGCTAGAGCTATTGACTTCACTGTTCTCATTCTCCCAAACTTAATATAAAATTAATCATTAATTTTCAAGGCAGTAACTTTTTCACCAATTCAAATGCTGGTTGTTTAGGTCTGAGTCAGTGAGATATTAACACCACAACAACAATAGATTTATACTGTCTTAAAGTCATTAAACTCAAATGTGACCCCTTTTTAATAAAATTGCCTGTATTTTTGAGCTCCATCACAGCCAAAGCTCAATGCTCAAAAGCTTTTTACCAGTCTCACAGTCGATATAAATTGTCTGTTCTCATTGCACTTACTTGTCTTGGCAAACTGTGGGCCCAAACCCTCAGCAGGCACAACCAGAGCCCAGAGAGCTGCACAGCTTGGATCTTTGGTAAAGGTAGCCCCTTCCTATAGATTTCCTGCTTGAATAAACTGTTGTGTATTGAGAATACTAGGCATAATCCAAGTTACTCTGGGGACTAGAACTCACACGAGGTTTATCTAGTATTAACAGTTATTTGACCTTTCTTGGCAGAGCAAGAAGAAAATGCTCTTTTACACACTCTTATGCAAACCTCTTAAATATTAAATGAGCTGTGCACAGAACTTTTCTTGTGTGAAGGACCAATAATACTTTGGACCTCACTTGAAATCTGGGTCACTTTGACCTTGTGTAAATGAAATCTTGCATTTCACCAATTTTTCACATGCTTGTTCCGTCTTGAGCAAAAGCTCGGAATCAAATAAGCACCAGCCTCAATGTAGAGGATGATTAACTTAAGGAGTTCTTGGCTTCTTCTTCAAGAAGGTTAACATGACCTTGAATGGCAGGAGAATGTTACGGATTTCTATTGTTGAATCTTATGCGGGCTGTTGTTATAAGAAGTTCACACACAAACTTTATTTTCAAGTCCTAACAAAGAGGCATTTCTCTCCCACTGCTTTCTTGAGATTATTAGTCCATCTACAGACTGAAAAGAATCAGTCAGTCGGCTCTTTTCTACCCTACTGATACTCAGCCAAATTCATGCACGTATTTCCCATTTGCATCAGTAAGAGTTTTGTCAATGGCAGTGCTATAAATTCTGCCTCCACCTTCTCTCTAACTGGCACCAACACCAAATGCTAAAGGATGTCCTTGGAAAATCAAGAAACCAGGAAGTGAAAATACACAGCTAAATCCAGTTCTCCACTGGACATATAGCTGTCTATTAATTTCTTTGAGCCTATTCCACATCAGGGCTCTGTTCTTTCCTTTTTAAAGTCGTCAGTAAAAATCATGTTAACATGAATGGGGCAAAATTAGGCATATAAGTGAAAGTGAAGTCAAAGCTTATCTGACAAATACCCACTTAGGACCTACAGCTTGACACAGTGGTCACTGAAGCATTTCTAAAGGTCATTGTCTGATATGATCTTTTCATAATTGTTAGTGAAATGAAGGCATCTTTATTCTGCTCTGCTTACTAGCAATGCTTATATAAAATGTGGATTATTCACAGCTCCTTTCCTTTTGAAAATGGGCATTTTTGTTTTTTTCTTTTAGGAAGAAGTAAGGCACACCCAGCATGAATCAAACTGAAAACAATTGGTTGAGGTTTACATGCCAGCCAAACAGTGCCACTTGTACTTTCCAGTTGTAATTTGCATAGAAGGTCTATTTTGAACAGCAGTGCCATCAGTTTAGGGGGAAAAACATCCCAGAAGTTAAATCCTATTGATAATGGAAGAGTAGGAATGATTCCAAATCATGGTAATGCCCTTAATTCTGTGTCAATAGGCATTCTAGTCATAGGTGCATATTTGTAGCTCTTCCTTGAGGAAAGACATTCTGCTGTTGTGGCGCTGGGAAAAGATGCTTCTTGATATAGCTGCATGTAAGTGCAATGTCCTTTCAGTTGAAAAGTGGAAAAACAGTCATCTTTTTTCAATCCACACCTATTTAACTTCTGATAAGAGCCTTCTTCACATTGTTTTCTAACCTTATTTGTGCACTGCTGAATTTCTCATTAGAGGGAAAATGAAAATACACTTTCTTAAGCTGACTTTAGGAAAACAACCTTCTTGACCTGGATATATCAGAAAGTTCAACACACTTAATAGCCTGCCAAAATTGTTATGGATGTTGTTGTTGAATGTATTTATGTAATTATAGTATTGATGAGCACTGGCTATAGCTGAGACCCCCACTATGCACAAAGGTGGTCAAAGTCCTCTGTTAAAATCTGTTATGGAGTGTAAAAACTTCTCCTAAGAAGGCAAGTGCTTATCCTAAGGAGAAAAAAACAAGAGGTACAAAAGAGAAAAATTAAATAAAGTATTAAAATGGAAAAGAAGACAGTGGATCCATCTTGTCTATGGGAAAGCTGGGAAGAGAAATAAAAACCCTGCAGTTTGTTTATTCAGACTGACTAAGTCTCAAGTCAGTGAGTAGATTCGGTGAAGTCAACAACACAACTCACATCCTCACAGTGATGCATTTACATAAGTCCACCGCAGGACTGATTAATCTTGCATGTTTCAGGAGGTATTCTAGTGCTCTCAAGACAAATCATCTGAAACTAAAACAGATGGGTAGATAAATCAGAGGTAGAGATCTAGGTGCAATTTTGTGTGTCTCATCATAATTTGCATGTAATCAAGTTGACTTTTCAAGTTAAAGTTATTCAAATGTTCAAACAAATATTCCATGTAAAAATGCATTTACAGTTTCTGTGTGGGGGTCTGATAAGAAGGTATTTGATTAAAATGGGCCTGTTGACAGGGAGGATTCTACCAGAGTCACTGTCTGAAAGCTGATTGTTTATTTCTACTTACAGATGTGATTTATCAGTCCAGTTCTCAGGAGAAAAGTAACAGTTTTCAGAAGCAGATTCATTGTTTATACAATTTAAAAAAAAATTCTTAAGAGAATAAACATTTTGGATCTGAAAGCATGTTAGCATGACTGCAAGTTTGGACAGCTTTAGGAAATTTTACCCATGTTAGCACTCTCATCTCACTACTGCAAGCCTAGTTTCTTCTTGGCCAAAAATGAAAGGAGTTTGGACACTTTGATTTGAAACCTGCAATAGTGTGTGTTGGACAAAGTAGGTCATGATTTCTAAATGCAATTGGAAGGGCTAACTTTTCTGTAACCAATATTCATTTCATTTGCCTGCAAAGAGTATAAAGATTAAAAGCCATTTATGAGCATTCCTTCATGTAAGAATTGCTAGCAGCTTTCAGATTTAAAAACAAAAGAGTTTTGTTGTTCTCTTCTTTTTTAAGAAAGTATGTGTTCTGGTAGGATTCTGGACCAATAAAGATCATCTGGATCTTTTAGGAGAGTAATTCACATAGTTAAGCCATTTAGCAGCTGTTTGGCTTTTGTGATTTTTTTTCACAGCCAGTAGCTGAGGCAGCAAAACTGTCTCCATCTTTTTTTGTCTTCCACCAAATTGATGGAGTAAGGCACTGTACATGCATGTGCTCACAGGTGGCTGCCTGGGGACGCTTCTGTTGGCTTTCCTGGAGTGAAGTATGAGTGGATGTGGGACTGGGGCCTGAAGGATTCTGGGAGCTCTCATTTGAATGAAAAATATTATGTCTTATACAGCTCTTTTCTCAGAAGTACCTAATTTTTTTTTCTAGCTCTACTATGTTGCCTCCAGCTGCTTTAACACCCTCACTTTTGGTTATTAGAAAGGCTGTAATCTAGAATTACACAGCTGAGCACAGAACTTTTTTCCAGAAGTAGGCAGGGGTTTGTTTAAAAGGAACAGAAGAAGAAGCAAAGAGATGGGGCATTAATGAATGGCACAATGGGCCACTGATACGGCCCTGCAGAAACAAAGGGCTCTCTGCAAGAATTCCCTCCTTTAGCATGTGTTAGACCTTCTGACCTGGGATCACAATGGCTCACAGACAGAAACAAGAGAGGAAGCAAGAAATCTCATCATTTCTTTTCCCCGTGGGATAAACAACATTTTATTCTACCTTTAACCCTGGCGGGAGACACCGCCACTTAGCAAACAAATCTATATTAAGTGCATTTGCTGGAATTATTTACAGCATCATTTGTTCCAGAAAATGACACTAATAATATATTGCTGAATTCAGAAATTGGGATTTGACATGACTGTAGCCTTCTAAGTAGTAAAAAGCATCTTTCCTTAATCAGCATCCCTTATTAAGGAATTCCCTGTTTTCCTGTCCCCAAAGAGAAGGAAAATACCATTGTTCTCCTACAATATCCTTTTTTGACTCACAGACAAGCTACTTTTGGCACTCTGGCTTTAACCATACATGACTCTACAGAAAGCAAGAACAATTCTCCTGCACCTTCACAACATATTTTTGAGAAAAGCAAAATCTCCACTCCACTGTTCAGAGATCACTTTGCCTGCAGAAATAAGGGTTCATATGCACAGCTTTCACCGATGGAGAACACTGTGCAGGTGTTTACCTCTCATATCAAATAATATTACTTGTTAACCAATGAAAATGGAGACTGTCACATCAAAAATTGAGCAAAAATGTGGGGGTCTTTTTCAGAGTATCCCCAGAATTAATGTCCTTTGATTGCTTCTTCTTCCAGTTTCCAGATATGCCTGGATAACTTAACTTTCATGTAATCTGTCAGGAGTTTATTCAGGAAATAGAGATGTCCTGCTGGCCAAATCTGTTTTTGTAATGGTAACCCTGCAGGTTGTATGCTACTAGCACAATTTTTATGCCAAGAAGTTCCTGCATTAAATGGGGGAGGTTAAAAGTCAGCCCTGCCTTGCAGCTGCTTTTAGTGAGCTTTGGCAAAGGTTCACCAGTCTGTCCATAAATGTACGGTGTCGTTGCTACATGGGAACATTAATCAATGTTATCTGCTGCAGAACTGTCTTGCACTGTGATTTTGACAGGAACTGCAGACAGGATCACATGTTCCCATTATTTCTCATATTTTTAGTAAAGCAGCTGTAAACATTAGTTTAGGCTTATTTCAAGAGTTAATTTCAAGGGAGCATTCTTTCAGCAGAGGGTAAGAAAATGACCCTGGTTATACTTCCTCTCCAGAAACTCCTTTTATGAATAGCACAAGGTGATACCAATTATCTCTCTCTGTTCTAGAAGGTTTAGATTTTTTGTTATTTAAATAATGTCCAGCTGCAGTAAGGTTTCTTAAAATATACAGTTACAAGGAGATAAAATCTACAACAGAGTATGCTTTTTATGTATGATAGTTTTATAGAAGACTCTGTGCTCTCCCACTGCAAAATGGAGGCAACACAAGGTAAACATTAGATTTTTTTACAAAGAAAGAAAGTCACTGGTGATTTTCAGGTCTACGCTTTTAACGCATGACAAATATTCTTTCTATCTACTGTCTCAAATGTTGGGATGTACTTCAGGAAAACTCCATTTAGCCTCGTGGCTATATAGGAACCCAGGGGTCTTGACACAGATAGCTTGAGCAGCACCTCACTGGTACCTAAAGCAGCCAAGTGAAGTCACTGACCCAGCTGTCACGTTTTTGAGAGTGAGAGGAAGAGGAAAGGTTTCATCAGGAGCTCTATTCACCTCATGTTTCTAAGAAAGCTACGGTAGAATGCCGTGTTCGGCAGGCGGCAGTGGTATAGAATGAGTTTAAATGGACACAGTTTTCAGAATATGGGGAGCTCAAGTCCTGTGTCCATCGAAGGACATATGGTTGCTGAGATACAGGAATGATAAAGGACATAGTAATATGTAGATGGAGAAATTACACAATCTGCTTATGTCTTTAAAGCAGAGACATAATTTTTGCCATGATCTGAGCACCCAAGTTCCAGAAAAAGCCATTTTTCTCCTTTTGTGGTCTAAGGTGATCAAATATATTGTTTTGCAGCTTAGTGTGAATCATAGCACTTCTGTTCTAGACATATATATATGTAGAATTTACATATTTCTTTACAACCATTAAAAAACCCCCAACACTTTCAACACTTCTTCTATTCTATTCTTCTTATTCTTGTTTTTGTTGTTATTATTGATTTAATCTTGTCATCTTATAAACCAGTTCTTCAGCAGTGTTGGTCATGTACAAACTGATAGTCCCTGACATGAGTGACTTATATTTTAATTGGATGGTTCCTGTCTTGTGAAAAAAATTATATTTATGCTCCAACATCACCATCCTTCTTTTAGCTCACCAGTAACATCCTACTATGACATGCCAAAATGATTTTCAAATAGAGCTGAATCAGCCGTTCCTCTTCAACAGCCGTTCTTGCGGCAGAACCCAACCTGCAGGATGCCAGCAGCCTGCCTTTCTTCCCCCAGGGTTTGAAAGAAGATCACACAGGTTAGGGCAAGCCCTGCTGCCTCTTTACACAAGGTGGAAACAACCAAATCCACATTCAACACCAAAGTGAGAGCAGAGAAATCCGAACAAGGAGGAGTTAAGTGATGGGAGACCTGACTGCAGCTGGTGCTCGCTGAAACTTCTGCTTGAAGAGGGACAAATTCTGTGTTAGGTTCAGCTTGTACCTTAATCCAGTGAAAACAGTATTTAGCCTGTATGGATGCAGAAAGGAGAAGTTCTTGTGGTCTGGAAACCTTTCATAAAGAAACGTATGCCCTTGAAAGTAAAAGGGAACTTGAGTCTGTGTCCTTCGATATCGACCTCTTTCCATCGCAAATGACAGCGAGCCCTCCTTGTTTTGTGTACTATAACAGAACTCAATTACATGTAAGGAAAATAGATCTGTTTTCAAAATTAAATGTATTACCTGCAATAAGAAGCTTTCTGTTCTTTGAGTAGAGAAAGATAATAGATTCTTCTAATGTCCTGTCCCTTGTTGAGGCCTCAGTCTAGTAGTGCTGCCTGGTTGGGGCAGAACAAAAGGTTAAGCCTTCCTCAGCATTTCTCAGACCAAAAATTGGTGCTGCTTTTGGATGAAAATGTTGCAAATGAGGTTTTGCCAGACAACAGATCTTAACTTAAACCTCATGTCTAGAACAGAGGATCTGCTGCTCTGTTTTGCCTCCTCATAACCTGTTTTACAATCTTCTTATAACAAGAATTTCATTTTGAAAGGTTTTTCTGGCTACATTATCATACTCTTTGTTCCTAATTCATTGTACTATTTATTCCTATTTCACTTCCTCAGTCTTGCCATGAATCAGGAATTACCATTGCATCAATCTGTGTGGTCCTAATGATAAAGACAGGACTACGATTAGGTATTTGTCCCTGTGATATGTATAATGCTCTATTAAGCATCTCAGAGAAATATATTAATCTTAACTGCTTGAAACAATGGTTCAGCCACCTTGTCTATCAACGCCACTTTGCTGCATTTTTAAATTAAAAAAAAAAAAGATAGCTGGTCCTAGCAGTGTTTTTGTTAGCCATACAATCATGATGATAATTTGAAATTTTTGTTGCCTTAACAAACCTGAAATTTGCTGACCAAAAAAGGGTGTGTTTTTACCTGTAGGGCTGACCTGGTCAGGAAAATGAATGGAAAGATGGACCTAGTGCAAACATTTATCATGTCCTCAGATGACACCCTGACTTTCCTATACCAAAAGTTTCCTAACCTTCATATATACCAGTATTTAGCAAATTAAATATTTAATCGTTCAATTGTGGCAGAACATGGGGCATAGCAAGTACAACTCATTCCACTCATACTTGCTGAAAGTTATCTGCTGCAAAGGATTAGCTGCTGTATTCAACAATAACGAAGCTCTTGTTTTCAAATAAAAAGGTTAATTGGCTTTGTACAAAATATGCTTATATAGCACATATGCCTAATATTGGTTTTGTGAAGGCTCATTGCAAAGGAATCTAAAATTGTCTTTTATTACCATTTTTTACAATAATCTGTCCTTGACCAAAAATTATACTTAGACAGCCCATGTTAGCATGTCATTACAGTTGCTTAACTAGTCATTGGCAACCTCAATGTTCTGTTGTTACACTCCAATTGTGTTTCCAGGTGTAGGCCTTTGAGTTGCTTCTTCCTTTTCTGTTTGGTTTTTTTGTCATTAGTGTCATGGCAGCATTGATGATCTTCCATTTGCTTAGACTGTGAGCACAACAGGCTATGAACAGGGTTCTAAAAAATTCTCATTGATATAAAAACTTTTCCATCAGTTTAAGAAAGATGTGTGTGTCTCGTTGTGTACCCATGTAAAATCTAAATAAAGACACACACTGTATATCTGCTTGCCAACTGAGAAACACGCACTTGCAACTTCTATTTAATATTTCATGGGTACACATACATGCCTTTTGGCAAAGATTTTAACAGTTTTGACACTGAGATGGTGGTGTCTGCCTATATGTGTTACCGTTTTACCATAGCTCTCTGCAGGCACATAAAAGCTTGGCTTGACACAGAGTTGGCTGGAAGTATTCTATATTTGTCTGAAAATCTTCCTAGAATTTGTCCATGGCAATAAAATTAACTATGTTTACAAAAATACATGTCGCTTATGCAAATTTTATCAGTGATCATAGATCTTTGTGATTCTAAGTACTCAATTCCCACTGTTGGTAACTCAAGAGTTTTGAGAAATTCTAGTCTAGAGAAATTTTTCTTGACTCTCTAACTCCTCTGTTTTTCTTCCTAATTTTCATCTTAATTGTGATGGGTTTTAGGTTTCCCTAATTAATGTACTATTATGTCTCATCCAGCTACTTTGCTAAACTACGTCTTGGATGAATTCATAGCAAGTAGCTTAGTGATACTTTTTTATTTTATTGTTTTTAACTCATTTCAAATAATGTTACGTTGCTGATCGTAAATAATGTATATTTTCTCAAGTTTGTCTCCAGTGAGGTATGATGAATAGTAATGAAGTGTTAGTTTTATTTTCTCTATACATAACCATATTACTGGAAAAATCTCAAAAAAAAGAGTAAAACCTCATTTAGACAGTTGAAGAATGAGCAACATCAGCGTTCTACAAGCATTAGATTTGTCTCTGGTGAAAACTATCCCTTTCTTTCGTAGTCTATGAAACTTTCAGGGCAACCTCCACACATGTCACATAAAAGCCACAGGCACTGTGAAATTTTCTCATCGGCAAACAATGGGCCAGATCCTCAGGATATTGAGATTTCTCGCAGCTCCATCTATGCTAATGAAGCTTTACAGCTCACAGCAGCCACAGGTCTGGCCCACTGCTTCCAGGATGATGATACTTCACAGTTATTAGATTTTATAGAATTAGCTATTCTAATTTTAGCTTCTTGTGTACCAAGATTCATCCCTGCAACAAATAAAAAGAGGAAGGAAAGAAGAGATTAAAAATGTTTAAGTAGGGAGCACTGCAGGGTAGGCAATAATGTTGAATAGTCACTATTGCTGCTAGTTCCACCGCAGGTTAGCAGGGAAGTGTGGATATACATGTTGTTGGAAACATCTGTATGACCAGCTTGCTCTCTGACTTTCTGTGTGGTTGTGGCTAAAGGGCAACTCAGACTCTGCAAACTGAGAGGGCAGCCAAAAGCATTTTCTTCAGCCAGTCACAGTGTGGACATGGTTTAAGGATGAGTGTGTGGATATGGGTTAAGCACCCTAGTTCTTCCTTCTGACAAAACTCCAGTCAGGTAGATGTCTTTCCTCTGCTTACCTAAGTCAGGATCTGTGTTGGCTGGTTAAAGTCCAAGATTTCTCTTTCATGTAAGGCCAGAATTATTTTTATAGCATGAATTTCCTTTTAAAACCATCTTGGAAAAAGTAAGATCTAGATCCAAGTTTTTCCTCTAAGGGTATCCTGTTGACAAGACCCTGGAGTTCAATGGTATAAGGACTGAGAGGCGCTAGGTCAATAAAAAATATATTAGCAAGCAACTTAACTAGCTTAGTTGATCCTTTAAAAAAATTCTTCGCACTTAGAAAGAAGCACATTATTTCTAAATAAATTAGACCCAGAACACAAAGGGATATTTACTGCTACATGAAAGGAGAAAATGAACTGGAAGGGCAATACACTGTACTAAGACTATTTGAATATATGCATTTTTAATGACAGTTCTAAACCAGCAACTGTTCAATTAACTACAATCTGTCATGGTGGGGAGAGAAGGAGGCAATCATGCTAAAGAAAGACATTTCATGACGAATGGTAACTTATCACTGACTTAAAACGTGTGTGTGTGGTGTTTAAGTAACATCAGACAATTACAGAAATTTAAAAATTATGAGCTTGTAAGTGGATTTTCTTTCTATTATTCATTCCTTTTTAGGCTGTTTCTGCAGTGCAGAACACACATTTTCCTTTATTTGCCCTTTCAATTCTTGGAGAATATTTGTCTTTGTGGAAGTTAAGCAATAAAGTTATATATGCTTACAGTTCACCAATAATTCCAGCTGAGAGCAACTCCTATGCTATTCAGATATTTAGGGCTTAACAGTTTTTTGCCTGTTCAAACCTCCATCTGCTCTGCACGTTTGTGCAGCATTATACCGCATAGTGCACTACATTTTCTTCACACCTTGTGGTCGGTTAGTACTCACTGTATAAACAGTGTTTTTCACATGAAGAAGTCACAGGCATTCCGTAAAGGCATTGCAATCTAAAAAGCACCAAGTAAAGTTTAAAGAAGAAAAGATAGCAAGCAGTGTAGGGGTAAAAATAAAAGACCATGATGTTCCTAAGAGCTAAGGGCATCGTGTATCTCAAGGAGGATTATATTGTAGGTGCCAGAAATTAAAAATAATTGGCATTCAATAGAAAATGGAAGCAGGGAATAGAAATCTTTTTTGGGGGCATATTCTTATAAGTACTACCTACTTACCATTTTTCTGCAATTTGGAATGTGTCTATCATTAGCAAAACCAGCCAGCTTAATCACATTAGACCAAAGTTGTTGGGGGACATTTAAGTCTTCATATCTCTCAAGTGTCCTGATTTAATTGGGACATCCTGAACTTTCATAGTAAATCAGAATTCCAGCTGTCCTCGAACCAGCAGGCAAATTCTCACTTTACCTTATTCTCCCCCTATGCTGGCACTTTCCAGAGGGTAAACAGAGGTCTGATACGACATGGACACAGAAATGTCAGATGTCACTCTATTTAAATACAAAGGCATTTTAAGGTTGGTTACTTGGGCAGAACTGCTTGTGCATATAAATTGCCAGTTCCAGTGGATTAAAAGCAAGAAAAATACTGTTTGGATTAATACATATGCAATTCAATTGCACTTTCCCTTTAAAACCACTCTAGGAGCTTCTGTTTTCCATGCTTTGTGCTTGGAAACAATGCTGATTTAACATGCCAAGTCCATTTACTTCTTGTCTAATTTCAAAGATTATTTGTATGAAACTTACTGAGAATTTTTGATTGCCTTTTTTTTCATTAGAAAGTGCCTAGTCATAGAAATTTGTGCCAAGAAGTATCTGTTTCAATGACAGCTTATTCAGGAAACATTTCTCAGTTTATGGCGGGGAAGAACATTTGGTCAAGAGTAGAAATAGAGCTTAGAGTAACCAAAAGCACACCAGAATGTGGAACCTTACCACTCCAAGCATTGCATTCTAAGGTTTCTTATATTTAAAAGAGGACTTTCATGGTACTGGCAGTTTTGAGGCGTTCCTGTAATTTTTGTATGGAATATCATTGGAATACGGTCTTAAAATACACACACGCACACATATAAAAAGTTATTTTTAGGAAGAGGAATCCATTTTACCTGCAGCTTCTGAAGACTTTTAGCTGTGAGATTGACTTTTGTGTCCAGTGGAAGCCCCTGTAGTTGAGTTCTGTCACCTTTTAACCACGTGCCTCTTGGCAAAAAGCACTTGCAAACCTGGAGCATGGAAATTCAACTTCAGTACAACACAAGCAGTAGAGGATGTGAAGTACAAAGTGGAGTAGCAACAAATAGTAATAAATAAATATAGATATTTAGTGTGGAAACCTAGCCAATGGGGTTCATCCACTGTTAATACAATGAAGATTCTTCCTCCATGAATGTTTCTTGTGACTGATCATATTTCTCCTAAGTTACACTACATATGGTTGTTTTTCAACTGCGCCAAGGATCACAGCAGCTTTACTTCTTGCTCTGTGTAAGTAGGAAGAGCTATAGCAGCTCTGAGAGAGGTGAATCATGTCCCAGAGGTTTGGGAAGCACCCACCCAGCTCGGTTTCACTGCAGTATTCGTGCAGCTGCTCAGAGCCTGGCGTTGTTTCCAGGCTGCAGAGCTGTCACCCAGGAGCAGTTGCTTCTTTCCCTCCAACTGCAGCA
Source organism: Dicrurus megarhynchus (assembly GCA_013399195.1). NCBI lineage: Eukaryota > Metazoa > Chordata > Aves > Passeriformes > Dicruridae > Dicrurus > Dicrurus megarhynchus. Next base: position 5,215 of record VXAD01002565.1, on the reverse strand, counting down.
CTGTAAACATGCAGATGCCCAGGAGAGCTGGAGTTGCTGCCCACAGGGGGTTGTGCTGATTGCCAGGCACCTGCAGTGCAGGATGAGATGCCAGCACGGTCACTAACCCTGCAGGAGGGAGCCTGCCCTGCCCTGTCACAACTTCCAGCCACGAGGTCCAGTGCACTGTGAAGATGGGACAGGTGAAACAGGGCAGGGAGGAAAGGGGCCACGTTTTTGTGGTCAAGCCCATTAGTGCACTAGTTTTAGATGTACTATAGAATCCTTGAAAGCAGCTTTGGGACAGCCCCAACTGAGTATTTACTGCATTTCTAGGGGTGATTCTGCTGCTGAGAATGCTGATCCCACAGTGAAAGCAGTGGTCAGGACTATAAATTCCCACCCTTTACATGCTGGTCTTGTTTGTAAGGTGCTAGAACTCTGTTTAAAATACAGTTTCTGCCTCTCAGGAAATAAATTATTAAAGCAGCTCAGTTTAGGTGAGGATTTAAGAGGCCTTCTCTAGGCAAGGAAGATTCTCCTCTTGATCTGTCTGTAGCTCCATCTGTGGAATTGCATTCTCCTGTTTTCTCAAGTCTACTCTTCTGCCACTTTTGCTCTATGGTTAAATGCTTGGCTATTTAACTTTCCTCACAAAACACTTTCAATTTTTAGTTCAAGATGTAAGGTTATATAACTGTTTGTGGTTTTCTTTTCTCTTCAGTGATCAGCCAGACAAGTGTAATATTTGTTGTAGATTATATTGCATTTTCTTTTGCTAATCATTCTTTTTGTATTAAATATTCAATGTAATGATGCATTTTAATAATTAGGTTAAAGGTACCACAGGCACTAACTATATTACATCCATTATTGATGTCTGATTGCATGATCTAAAAGCAGAAATCTGCATCTTTCCTGATGTCCTTCACTGTTTTTTGTATTGCTCCAAAGTTTGAGCCCAAATCAGTCATCCTTTTTTTAACTTACAGTATTTATTTGTCTTGTCTATTGGGAACTAGATAAATTGATTCTTTCTGCCTTTTGCCCTTTTAGCTTTCCCACTTTATTTTTCAGAGTTTTTAAGATAAGAAATATAAGAAATCCTGGTAGCAAAAGTGGTAATTGATATATTTGATCATGTTCTCCTTAGCTTTAGGAAAGCATTGAATATAAGGTTGCATTTTCACTGGGAAGTAAAAAATCCCACAGAACCACCACAATATAAAAAGCTTTGTTTTTCATTGGAATCACATTTTCTTAGATTTTGGTAGCTGGCCATGGTATTTCTGAACTGTTCAAGGTAACATGGCACATCCCTGACCATATAGGTAATATTGTGTGGCTCCACTTGGAGACATAAGATTATGCCACCTGTCTCTCAACTGTACAAACTATGGTCTACATTCACTGAAAGTGAAAAGAACAGAAGTTAAGGATGTCTAATTTATGTATAAACATTGAATTTACTGTTGAATTAAGATTTTTGATTCAATGAGGATCATTATAGGATCATTATACGTCATCACCCATTGAATCTTACCAGGAAAGCAGAACTAGGTCCTGATGATCCTACGGATCAGTGGCTCTCCTTTCAACACAGTGGATATTAATAGGCATTTGTCTGTGTTTAAAGAATATGCCTTTGGTAAATTTCCTGACTGGATTTCTGAGGAAGCCTTAAAGAAAAAATTTGTGTGATTTTGGCAGTTCTTCACTCTCTGAACATAATAGTACCAGCTCCATGTGTGCAGTGAATCCTGCCTTTCCTCAGAGAGGAATACTCACTTTCAGCAGCTTTAAAAGCTTCACTTGATCTTAGTAAATGAAATCTCTTGCAGGATGCAGTAGCATGAGTCCTCTTAAGGGCAGGACAGGGTAGGGAGTATGGAGGGTGTCAGCAAGAAATCTGTGATGTTGATAGAGGGGTTTTTCCTCTTTGTTGGACTTGAATTGTACCTCCAAACCATAGCTGGAATGGATTAATCCTGACCTTTCTTAAAAGTTCGATTGATTTTCTTTATATCAGGAATATGTGTATAGCAAGGAATGGTTATTGCTACAATCTAGTTCCAAAATTGTGGTTTGGGATCAATTAGTAGGTCATGAAGAGTTTCTGGAAGGATATGGCTCAGCACAGCTTCCTAGTAAAGCATACTGTCTGTATTCCAAAGGTGTGAGTGCCCTCCTGCTCCCTGGCAATAAAATATCCACTTCACATGGCCTGTGTCAAATAGCTGTTTATTACAGTGGCACTTTCCTCTACTAAAACTGAGACAATCAATCTTTCGGGTTTTAAAAGCCTTCATTTTTTAATTAACATTAGTGCCAATCTACCTGGAAGAAATGTGGAATTTTTCTTGCCGTTTAATCTTATGCGATGTTCATAGTGTAAAAACCAAACAGCGAGTATTCTGCAAGTTCTTAGAACACAGGACTTGTTCCTGACCAATACAGTCAGATCAGACTTTGAAAATGGATGGGAAGGGATATTGCATTCTAAATTTTCTCTTTCCTTTGAAAGAGAAAAAAAAAATCAAACCAAAAGTCTGTGTGGTTGTTTTTTCCTCTCCAAACCAAGATTATTTGCACAACTGTGCTGAAAGACATAATTTAGGCAAGTCACATTATTCACGAGCCAGAAACGACACTTTTCCTGAGCACTGTAGGAAGAGCAGGCTTTCATCTGCAGCCTGCTATTTATTTCTATAATCCACACAAGAAACAGCCATCACCCAGCTCTGTGAAAAGTGCCTTAGCGTTGCATACAAGACACACTGAAAAAGAAGCAATTGCTGCTGCCTTCCCAGGGAATATGCCACCCTTTACAGGACACAATCATGTGATATGATAATGATGCAGATTATCTGAGACAGTCAGTTTGATGTATTCTATTCATCTCTTTGAGGTGTCAGTCTTTAAATCTAAGGGTGACAGTCAAGTTTAGGCATGTTCCACAGCAAGACTTTGTTCAGAGTCATCCTACCTGAACAATACAAGACGGGAAGATGCACTATGGAGTTGGCACAGCTTCTCAACATCTCTGTCCTTTCCCCAGCTTGGTTCCACCCTTTTGCTGCAAAGCCCTGAGCAAGAAGGAATGCCCTTTGGCCAGAGAGTAAAATGGCAATGAGGATGCACAGCCCTTGTGAAAGGATTTTAAGAATTTGCAATTTGCTCTCAAATCTTGTTTTGAATCTATCTGCTTTAATACGTCATGCTTTGAGAAGCAGAATGGTGATCCAAATGTGGCCATACACACGGGTGCAGGTTGCTATTGGTGCCATTAGTGCTATGAGTAAGGATACTCTTCTGGTTTGTTTTTCTCTCCTTGATATCCTTTGAGCCATACCTGCTGGCAGTGTAATTTCATACATCATCATCTGTACAAATATATCTAAATTGAGTGGCACTGAGAATCGTGGTTTATTTCAGTAGCTTCTAGAGACAAAGAAAGGGATTATCTTGATCTTTTGAGCAAAAATTTGTTAGAAACTTGCAACAAAAATCCTTTTAGTAAATGTTGTTTGTCTCTAGGATACAATGATTGCACATCTCACAATGCTTCTTTGTCTCACAATGTTTCTGTGTTAAATTAACCTGGATTAGCTGAAGTTTTAATTGCTTCTGATAAGTTACCGTTGCTATCATTCAACATTATTTTGCCTGCCTTGCTTGTGTAGTTTGTTACCCCAAGGTAAAAAACTGCAGTGATTTGAAAGACCATGCTGAGCATTCTGTATCACGTTTAGAAAGCCATGCTACCAGACATCCCTGACCTTAAAAAAAAAAAAATCTGAAAACAAACCAAGAAACAAACAAACAAACAAACAAACCTATCACATGTATACCAGATTTGGGTCTTCTTACTTTCTGCATTCTTCAAAGAGAAGTGTAGTGATCGGGTAAACTGGGTGCAAAATGAACTAACTATATTTTTGCTTTGGTCTCACCTTAATTGCCTCTGCCTGTGTGCAACATGACACAGGTTTGAGTCATTCAGAACTGTCACTTCTATAATTAAAAAGAACTGTTACCAAAAGAGAAGATTCACTGCTGGGATTGAATTGCAGAGCGTGTTTAATTATCATCCCTTCTTTCTAGTTATTATATTATTAATTCAGTTTCTCAAAATATCCTTTTCATTTACAGCCATTGATGGAATAAAATGTGACACAATTTGTTTTCTTTTCTGCTAAGTAGATGATGTACTCTAACAAGAGCAGGTCGACATGACCTTAGCTGTAGTTATACCACATGATAACTACAATAGGGCCTTATCAGAATCTCCTACTCTTTCATGTGCTTGAAAATTCCAAAAAAGAAAATGAATGTGTTTCAGTAGACCCTCTCCCCTGAGAACAAAACACTAAAAATACAAACGTAGTTATGAATTGCTGGATAATATCTGTCTGGGATTCTTCCTAGGTGAAGTTACAAGTAGAAGAAAAAAAAAAATTAGTAAAAGGAACATGAGAAATAAATGCAAGAAGATGTTTGAGTAATCATATGACTTTCAAACTACGTAGACAATAGTATTTGTTGATGTTTTTGCCATTCAACATTTTTATTTTCTGTGTGTGTGTTTTGTTTGTTTTGTTTTCCTTCTTTATTTCTTTCCTTATAATTTTTTTTTTTTTTTTTAGGTTGTGTGCTTTACACAGCCTTTTGAACTGTGACCAATTTGCTGTTTTTTTGAACTTTATATTATAGAACAGTCATAGGCAATCTCAGCTTATAACTTAACTAAACTCTCATCTGGTGTAAATCAGCAGGATTGTGTTACCATGAAACCAATTTTTTTTACTGTCCAAAGGGTCTGAGAAGAGAGGCGGATAGACCTAATTTGGCAATGGTTTCCTGGCACCAGGCACACAGATAAAATTACTATCTTTACACAGACTACTTCTTATTCCCTTTGATGCAATGAAAAGCTGCACCTGATGGAGATGCCAGCTCCCAGGAGCAACACCAGCTCTGAGTGCAGCATTTGAGGAATTACTCATTGTTAGTTAAGCACTGACAGTCTTTTCTGTGCGGTTGATAAAGGTATAGTAAAATAGTCTGTGTCCCAAGGATTTTGTCACATGGATGGATAATTCAAATGTCCTTGAACACCTGGGGACTGATCTCAGCTAGGGATCTCAGCTGACTCCTGGTCCTACTCCACTGACTGATGTTGATATTAGCCATCCCACCGAAAAAGAGAAATAAACACCCAGTGCACCTCCTTCCC
>VXAD01002564.1:728356-818787 GCA_013399195.1 Dicrurus megarhynchus | reverse complement strand
TCCACTCTGAGTGGTTACTCGAAGGGGGTTTGAATATGCAATCAACCGNCCCCAGCGCTTGGGATTGTTTCAGGTGCCCGGTTTCAGATGATCAGTCTTGTGTATTTCATCTGGAACCTTGTTTAATTGGCCCCTGAAAATCAAGAAAAAGCAAACTCTACTTCCTTTTCGAGTGCACAAGGAAGCTTTCCATAAAATTTCACATACCCAAGAGGGGGAAAAGTAATTAGCTGCAGAAACCTCTCCAGCATGAACACTGAGGTGAACCTCAGAGATGTGTCAGCGTGGATCTGGAAATCACAAAGAGCAGTGTTACAAATCAGAAGATGCTGTATATTTTATGGAAAACGTGTGCAAGAGAAAACCTCCTGATGTGAGCAGGAATCACATCAGGCTCAGCTGGAGGAATCCATACCATGGCGATAGCACAGCTGCTTGAAAAGATTGGGTGTTCCAGACCATTGTCTTCCCATTACTCTGAATCACTGCTGTCATTAAAAGCAGGAAAGGAAAGGTTACACTTTGAGAAACCTGTTTTGGTTTTTTTAAAAGACAGTCTAGGAGCAGGCAGTAAATTACTGTAATAAATCACAAGTGAGACAGGCCTGAAAGCTGTTGTGATTTAAAAAGTTCCAAAGCTGGGGGTTCATGAAGGGGCGCTGTCATAAAGACCTAAGTGGTCACAAGTAACAGAGAGACAGAAGATAAGAAACAACTCTCTGCTGTCTCTTCCAGCCCCAGAAGCAGCAATCCACAAGTCAAACAGTAATCTGCAAATGAGGAGCCCAGAAGAGGAGAAGCAGCTCTTCCTGCAACAATTTTCTTAGGAGTCAGCCCATGTCCATTGCTGCCCACAGCAGAATGGGCATCCTGAACACCAGAGGGGCTGGAACACAAATTCCATGGAGAGTGAAGTGCAGGCAGCCCAGAGCTACTGTTCAGAGTAAATCTTTAGAAGCTGATTGTATCTTGCTGAAACAACACTAAGCTCACCTGCCTTTCTGTTTGTTAAGGGATTTATCATCTCTTCAGTGATAATGAAAGCAGTATCTGATACTGGAACTGCATTTGCAGATTAAAAAAAGAAAAAAGTACTCTTAAAATTCTTAAAGACCTGGCAAATCAAATGTATATAAAGCACAAGGGAAGAGGAGGGGCAGACACTGATCTTTTCTCTCTGGTGACCAGTGACAAGACCCAGGGGAGTGGAGCTGAGCCAGGCCAGGGTTAGGCTGGATATCAGGAAAAGGTTCTTCCCCCAGAGGGTGGTGGGGCACTGAACAGGCTCCCCAGGGAATGGGCACAGCCCCAAGGCTGCCAGAGCTCCAAGAGTTTGGACAATGCTCCTAGGCACAGGGTGAGTTTGTTGGGGTGTCTGTGCAGGGTCATGAGTTGGACTCTATGATCCCAATGGGTCTCTCCCATCTCAGGAGATTCTATGATTGTGTAATTAAGAAATCAATTTGCTTAACCTATTGTGACAAGATGAAGTCTAAGGATGGAACCACTCCTCTCAAAGAATTTCTATCCACTCATCTGAAAGTATTTTGCTAAATATTAAAGGCTCAGTAGTATTGTCTTCTCTGCAATCCAGCCCTATCTGTAAGGTTTATGAAAGCAGCAATGTTTGAAGTCAGATTTTTTGTTTAAAAGCATTGCACGTTACCTGAGCTGTTATAGAGTTCAGAGTTCTGCTGCTCATCTTGGAGTGCCTTCCAGGAACAACCTGATAAACCTCACTGTTACCCATTAACAGTGTTTACCCAAGAGCCCATTAATTATGTGACTTTCTCTCTGTTGTGCCAAGGTTCCCTGAGTGGTGTAGGACACGTTACGGATGTTGAGTCACATACACTTAGAATCTGCAAATGCCAGGGAAGAAAAGTTACCATCCAGACAGGGTCAGCACTATGACAGCAGCAGCCAAGGAAGAGCTTTCCCACAAAACCTTTTACCATTTCCAAAGATTGTGCCATTATTTATAGTGGTTTTGACATGGAAACAAATGAATAACAAAAAGTTATGTGCAGCACTGACATACCTGAACTTACCTGTAAGAGATCAGGCAGGCGGAGGTACTGTATTCCCTTTTCTGTCCCATTTAAGCACTTTTCCCTTAGATAAAAGCACTTCACAGGAGCTGACACGTAATATACAGAGCTTTTAGGGCCCTTGCTGGTGTTTATGGTTGTTGGCTGGTTTTTTAATCCTCAGTGTGGTAGGCTGGTATAACGTGGCAGGAGTTCCCCAGGAGCAGAGGAGGTGCACCAGTAAAACTGGCTACTTCCAAAGGACATGGTTTAGTGGCTCTTGCCCCACTTCACTGGCTTTTCCTCCTGGATCCTAATTCATCAGGAATGGGGAATAAAATTATCATCTTCAGGCAAGTCCTAAGTGACACAAAAAGTTTTCCAGCTGGTGGTGACTTCCTGGGATTCCAGGACATTTTATGAATCTACGTGAAGCAAAAGACTGAAAAGTGAAAAAATGAAAAGCAAAAGTGAAAAAGGCCAGAAATCAGGGTCTGGGGAGAAGCAGCAGCAGCACATCTGTAAAAATAAATCCATTTCACTTTGGATCATGAACAGAAACACTGCTGTGAGCAGTCACTAAAATGACTTTAGCCTTTTGTGCTTGTGAGTAAACCAAGTTTCCCAGTATTCTAAAAAGCATTCTAAGATCCACAGCAAGTTCCAGAACAACAAAGCACTGCAGGAAAGAAACCTGCACTCAGTCTCTGCTTTAGACTCACGCAACAGCACCGTACTTGACCATACCCTACAAGGGAATCCCAAAAGCACAGAAAGGATCCTCCCTGCCCCAGAATATCGAGTGACAAATGTTCATAGTCACACAACTGGTTAGGTTGAAAAAGACCTTGAACATCAAGTCCAACTATAACCCAGGACCACCAAATCCACCATTGCCCCCTTGTCCATCAGTGCCACACCTGCACATCTTTCAAACACCTCCAGGAATGGTGATTTCTCCACTGCCCTGGGCAGCCTCTGCCAGTGCTTAATAAATAACCCTTTCAGTGAACAGCTCTGCTCCAATATCCAACCTAAACCTCCCCTGGCACAACTGGAGGCTAGTTCCTCTCATCCTGTCCCTTGGGAGCAGAGCCTGACCCCCACCTACCTCCAGTCAGAGAGCTGTAGAGAGCAATGAGGTCTCCCCTCTGCTTCCTTTTCTCCAGGCTGAGCATTCCCAGCTTCCCCAGGCACTCCTCACAGGTCTTGTGCTTGCAACAGGAAATGGAAAAGTTCAGGGTTAATGTGTGGACGCCTTCAGAGTTCATCCCTGGAGGACACGAGGCTGTTCTGAAGCTGTTTGAATCCCCAAAAATGCACATTAGCTCTCCCAGCCTGGGGAGCATCAAACTGAGCTACCAAAATCCACAGGAGTTCCACATCCCTGTTTACGTTTCTAGGAAAGGAGCCTGGGATCTGAAAGACCAAGTATTTTATATTTCAGTTCAGTATTAGACAGAATTGCCAGCAGACTAACAGAAGGGCATCAAAATAGTATTTATTGACCTGGTTTAACCACATCCTCCCATTACCTGCACCATGCCAGGAACAAACTGTCAGTATCTTACTAGAATTGTGTTGCTACACAAACACAGATAAGCACATACCATCTCAACGGTATTAAAAAATATCTAATTTCACCAGAAATATTTACAAGTGACACTTTTTCTTGAAAAGGCTGCTTTAAGCCAGAAAAAATTCACAAATAGTAAAGGGAGAATCTAATAAATGACTTGAAAGTCACAATATTGATTACTGACTGCAAAAGAATCAAAGTTACACTTTTGGGTTTATTTTTTAGGGATAGCCAAGAATCCAAAAATAGTGGTTTGACTCTAGACACTTATATAAATCTTGTGAAAGAATTAATCTGCTCCTTCAGTAACAATAGCTGCCCCATTTCCAAACGAATCCAGTTAAAAAAACCTGTTGTAATAAAGTCTGTATAATTTTAAGTTATTTATGTACTCATTTATCTATGAGCTACAGTATTTGCTGGTTTATTTAGAATTTATTTCTAGAGTAGAAAAGAGGAAATGCATTTTACAATGGCAGAATCTCAAATTCTCAAATTTCTTTTACACAAATAGATTTCTATCAGTTCTTAGAAAGTGCCTGTTTATTTCTCCCACTTTGCTCCATGCTATAGCCCAAAATTCAGAAAAAGCAGGTAAGTTTATTCTAATAAAGCAAGAGAACAGATCATTTTGGCCCCATGTCTGTAAAAAAGAGATCTGAATGCAGGAAATGACATCCAAATTAGATTGGGAAAAAAAAAAAAAAGTCTATAGAGTTAAAAAAAAGAAAAATCAATCCAAGAAGCCATTCTAGCAATCACCACCACCAAAAATGCATCATCTGCAAAAGGAGTCATATCTATAAGATACAGAGCTGCTCTGTCAAAGGAAGCCACTTCATGTCCTGATCATGTCCTCATGAGGACAGGGTGGCTCCCCAGCAGTACAAGGGTGACATCTAGTGATGGCCACATCCATCTGTTCCCAACTCCAGCTTTCCTAAAAACACCTGACACAGGCTGCCATCCTCACCTGGAGTGAGAGAGGTTAGGGTTGTATCTATGTTTAAATGTCTGTATTAAAAAGATGCACATGTATCAGATATCTTCAAATGCTTTCATTACCTGAATTTAAAAAAAAAGCAAACCCAAACATGAAGAAAACAGGAAAAAAATATGTAATTTTATGATATATAATCTATGCAAAAATTTGTTTAAACTTTCAATACCAGGGATAAAAAGATCAACTAGCTATATTAGTGCTATGTTGTTCTAATGCAACCTCTAAAGTGCCATGTTCTTGAGTCATCTGCTGTAACTGGGATACAATCCTTGCAAAAGCTGTTCCCAAAAGATCATCCTGCATAGCATTTACTTACAGAGCTATAGTACAAAGAGATTTTAAAAAGTCACACACTCAAGCAGTAGAAAATTCTCCCAATGTCTCCAAAAACATATAAGATGCTCTAGAATTTTAACATTTTTTCACCGACAGACAGTGCAAGCCTCACTCTGGAGCCAAGGCAATCCATCCAAACTTCTCTAGTTAGTAAAGAACCTGGGACAAGACCAAAGTGCTTTATTACAAACAGAGCATTATTTTTCTCTGGTTCTATGCACTGCCTCTCTAATAATACATTACAAATAATACAAAATAGTAATTACGAGTTTGTTGCTCTTTTCTTATACCCTTCTCATGTTTGTGTACTGGGAAAATGACTGTTTTACTCAAAAGATTCTCTTCTGTTTGTTAGGGTGATCCAACCCCAATCCTTGCTCCCAGACCTGTAGGCTTCATTTTCACCTTTGACTGCAAAAATTGCACTGCTGAGAAGTGCAAGGAATCACAAACTGCATCATTTAAGAATTACAATACCTTATTTTACAACTGTAGTGTGTGCAAATCATTATTTCCATTAAATTTAATAGTTACAAATATTCTCAAACCATGTAACTACAGTAGGTTCTAAAGAAAGTAACATGGATAACCAATATTCTGCAACTTGAAATGAAAACAATAAATAAAAGTTTGAAGTATTAAAACTAAGAAAAAGTAATCCTGTACATTGTACAGTACCTTTTGGTTAAAGCTTCTTAGCAAAAATATACTAATGTGTTCTAAGCATTCCAGTTACAGATGGTTCATTATTAAAATTTCAAGGTTTCCTCATCATGAAAAAAATATTGCATTTGTCCGTAGGTGCAGCAGAAGATGTCTCTCTCTGAACAAGGCTTCAGTCTTTAAAAATCTCGAGACAGCAAGTCTGAATTCAAAGGAACCATTACAAAACTCTAATACAGTACTGAGGATGTAGCGTTGTTGTGCATGAGGGGTTTGATATTCCTTACTCCCAAAGCAGCTCTAGAGAGCCCACTGGATATCACTGAGGTCAGCTGGGTCTCCCAGGCCTCCGTCAGCCTCCAGGTAATTCATCAGAGCTGTCATTGCAGTGTCATCGTTCTCACAGATGGCATCGAAGTCCAGCTGAGAATTGCCACCTGCAAAGTGATTAAAGGAGGAAGTCTGAAGCAGGTATGAACACTATGAAGTGTGGAGAACATGGTAACTTGCAAAACAGAATTGGTTTGAAGTGGCACCTGCCTTTGAAGTCAAGGCAAATATTTCTATGTTAAAAAACCCCTAACCTGACTCCCTTTTAGTTTAAAACCATTACTCATTGTTCTTTGCCATTGGGGTTGTTTTTAGTTCTTTTTTCCCCAACCCTTATCAGAGGATTAGCTTTTTTTCCTCTGGTGCTTCTTTTTCAGTGTTTTTCTTTTTTGGTTGGTTGGTTTGGGGTTGTCAGGGTTTGGGTTTTTTAATTTTTTTTTTGAAAGGCTCATAGTTCAACTGGAAGAAAACTGTAGGTTATAAATAAACAAATAATGGCAAATGAGGGAGAAGAGGGAGATGGAAAAGTTTCTAAGAGCTGAAATACAGGATATGCTTTTACAGCAGTTTGCCTTTTATGTTAAACATAATGCAGTGGCATTTTCCTCTTACAGGGCCAGGGAATCCTGTATCCAGACAAACTTAACAAGGGGAAAAAAAAAAATCCTTCTGAACCATTTTGAGCAGTTCTTTGTGCCAGCTACTCCCAGCTTGCAGCTAAGAAAGAGGTAAAGTGCTAAAGGACAGTAATTCTCAAATTACAAGCAGTTCCCTGACATAGCACTGAAATACTTTTCCCTCCCCATCTCTGTCCTGAAAAGAGAACAATAAAAGTGCCTCATGAAAAGTGTGGCCTGCAAGAATGTAATGGTAAACTTTATTTACAGATGTTGTTTTTTGTCATGAGCTTGCCTCAATGATTAAATTTTGACGTTTGCCTTGCAGCAGTAACACATCTGTTTTCAGAGTGCTCTCACCTTCAGACAGACAGACAGACAGACAAATCTCTTTACAATTTGTATGTGGTTGTAAAGTAGTGCACTCAGAAATTACACCATTGATCAGAAATGTCAGCCCCTGCAACTCCCAGAATATCCCCAAGAGAAATGAATCTTACTGAGGAGAGGCTCATTACTGGGAAATGGAATAGCACCCTGGGTTTGTTCTGAATTCTCTAGAGCTTCTGTTTCTGAAGGACATAATTGAATCAACTCTTTATTTGGCACCTGAAAGAGCAGAATCGGTAGAAAGGACAGAATTAGATCCTAAATTTAGTAACAAATATTACATTACAGAAACTTCATAGATTGCTGTCAAATTACTAAGAACTAAACAGAGAAACTGAAAAATATGCATCATCAGGCAGATATTTTGCATTCAGAAACAAATTTTTTAGAAGTTCATATAGCACTGGACCTGTCTAAATACAAGTTGTGACTTACACAGCTGTCAAAGGTACTTCACAGTGGTGGCACTGCTTGAGGGTCTAATTCAGTGTTCAGTAAATAAATCCAGCACAAAATGTACTGGTTTGCACTTTCCCCATCTACTACCATAAACGACAAATTCCCAGTGCCATCATGTTTGTCCCTGCCAAAACATTCTAGTTAAGAGATTAAAAAAGCCCTCATACCTCACGGGATCTATATGCATTAAACTGTATTAATCATAGCAATAGAGATGGAAGTCATCCTAACCCAAAAAAAAGACAATTTTTTTCCTGATACTTGTTTTATTTAACACATATATGCAATTTAGCAGGGGAGATTCCTAGGATTGCCTGACTTATGTATATTCTACCAGGGAATTAATAAAGACGAAATGCTTTCCAAAAATATTTTAGGAATAAATGGGATACCAAAGCCCAGAATAAAGAAAAATCTTCAATGAATATGATGAAATTATCCTTATGACAAGCCATTACATGATTTATAGAGTTCAGGATATATATGTCAAACAACTCTTAAGGAGAAAGATCTGTGGTAACACAGGGGAGAACAGATCATAAAAAAGCAGGGGAAGTCAAAGCAGTTCCTAGACCAGAATAGTGGGGTTTTTTCATAGGAAATGAGAATTGCAGTAAAAAGACAACCTGTCTTTAACAGGAAAGAAATTTACATTAAAGGAAGAGCTGATGGAGAAGTTTGTTCATACAGTGTCCAATACAAAACATACCACATGCTTAGGTAAAAAGAGATGTTAATTAATTATTCCATAGCTGTGGGCCATAACTATGTTTGTTATAGTTTGTGGTGTTACAAGCACTAGTAGATTTACATACACTACTAGATTAGCATAACTATCAATTTTTAGAAGACTAATGAAATACCTTCAAAGTCACAATTTTAAACATTTCAAAACAGCATAGATTTCTTTTAAAGGCTCTTCAAAAACGTTGAGATTAAAAGGACAAGCGAGAGAAAACAAGAACTTTATTTAGGTTGTAGAACTCAACAGGTGACCTTTAGTCTCTGATGGTTTTCTAGCAAGAGTTTCAATTCAGTTCCAAATCCAGGAGAGGCATCATCCCCTGAATCACACTCGCACTGAGCATAGTGGTGGAGCTTCAGCAGATCCTGCAGACTGCAACCTCAGCCTCAGGAACAGCCCCTTAAGCTTGAACTGATGCCCTTGTAAATGAGGTGGGAACTGCAGCCACATCACTCAAAAGACTCTCACGGCTGCCAGGCACTTGGCAATACTTTGCACATTCTCTCACAAAAACAAATCGGGGCAATCTGGCTCAAACACAGGCTTTAAGCTGACATTAACCTTTTCATTTTGGATTTTTACAAGCAGGGGCATACTCACATCGCTGCAGTTTATAGTTAAAGCTGGAGAAGGTGACTTTCTCAGGAGATGTGACGGACTTAACTCTCCAGAGGGTGAAGAATGCAACCTAAAATTGCAAATGTTTAGTTGATTTACCACATTAATCCAACACTGAAAAATAGACTGTGTGTTGCAGAACCCACCAGACATCCCCAGTGACAAAGCACGAGACAGCTAATTTGAAACAATGATGTCTTAAATTCTCCTGAAGATTTTAAATTATCCTGCTCCGAGTTTTGGCAGCAGAAAACAGAGAAGAGATCAGAAAAGGCCAATGGGTCACAATTCCTTGAGCACACTTTTCTTTCTCTGTTGAATCACCAGCAGAGTGATGTGCTCTGCCAGGCATGAGACTGACATTAGATTATAATGGTATCTCATAATGCTACTGCTCAACCTAAAAAATGTTATAATACAATAAAAGTGAAACTGGAGCAACCCTCACATAATCATATATCCCTTGTCCCTATCTTTACTTAAAAGCCTGATGATGATGTTATGCGTTTATTACCTTTGTAATTCTAATATTTCATTTGCAATTTCAGTTCCTATACTTCCAGCACCAAGAACTGTTCCAGAGGACATTCCAGGTACACTTACTAAAGACTGTTTTACAGCATCTGTAGATAAAAAAAGAAAGCTCAAACAAAACCTAAAACCCAGAGCAGTTTCATCGCAGAGCAAGGATTTATTTTAAAGCAGCTTTTGTTCTAGATATACTTATATATATACACTATATAAGTATATACTTTCATAATTCAGAAATTTTAAATACTGATTCATGGCAGAGGGTGTTGCAATACAAAATGAATAATCTGTTTGTGAAAACTGTTGTTCTCCAGTAGTGAAATGTATTTAATCATCGCCACCTCCAGTGTCTCTCACACACATTGCAAAGAACATGAGTTTAAAAAAACCCTTAGATTTCTGACCAACTGAAATGAGTTATTGAAAAAACATTTTGAAAAGCAAAAATAAAGACTTCACAGCAAGATGATATAACAGCATGCAAAAACAGAATCTACACATAGCAAAAAAATAATAAAAGATATGTTCTGTATCAGTATTGCCCTGTATTTTATAGATAAACTCAGCACAACTTCATCTGTTCAGAAAACTGGGCAAAATATGAAGGGTCAGTGACAGAAGCACAATATCCCACCAACCAAAACCCCATCTCTAACAGAAGTTGCTAGAAATTAAAAGTATGTTATATACACTTATTTTTAGAGTTCTGTGACTTACATCAATTAGGATTCTGTAAGTAACTAGAAACTGTCACCAGAAGTAGCTTTAAAAAAAATTAATCCTTCCTTGCACACAACCTAGAATAAAAAAATCTCTAGACTGGATAAATCTAAACTGACTGATCAGGAGATGCAGCTGGGATAACTGTAAGAAGTGACACTTGCCTTCTGCAGGTTGGGAACTGTAGAGGACCTCTTCTTCAGCTGATTCCTTATGACCTCTGAGATTTAAAGAAATGAAAAAAATCCAAAACAAACCACAAAAAGTCAGCAGGTTTTTTTTTCAAGAGCAAAATCCAGCACATATTTACGCTTAATTTCAGTAACACTTTACACAGAATCAAAGCTAACATCCTTGAACTAGGGAAATATAAGATATTCCTCACATATTTCCAATGTTCAATTCTTTGTAATGTTTCTGAGCAGTGGGTGAAATACTAATTTCCACGTACTCTCCAAGTAAAAAAGAAAGCCAATAGGATTGTCTGTGTTCCATGACAAAGGAATAGGGCTGTCATTTTTACTGTTAGGAGGGAAATCAGGTAACCAGGAGTAACTGCTACAAGGACAGGTCAGTGGCTGCCTCCTGCCAGCAGCTGCTGCCCTCCATCCCTCCTGCAGCTGCAAATGCCCACATCTCCAGGGCGGGCAAAAAAGTGTCCTTGGGCTACTGGCCAGCACAGACTGTCCGAACTACTCTTCTCTCTCTTCCTGGGGAAAAAGGACATGGGCAAAAGAGGTGGGTGATGTTGACTTAAGGCATGAACCACATACTGAATGGGCAAAAGGCCCCCTCGACAACTTTATTTAATGGAAATAAAATCCCCTCTGTCCCCTCTCAAAACCCCAATCACTGGCAAAGATCCTCAGTACCACTGGAACAATCTGAATTACAGCTCCATTGCAAGGTATAGAGAATGAAAAAGAATTACAAATAAAAAGAAGAATTAAACACACACATTTCCTGTCCCACAGGCTCCACCCTTGCAATCAATTTGGAGAGGATCTTCCTGTCCTGCCTTGCATTTCCCACCATCTATCAATTGTGCCTCTCCACCTCCTGACACCTGGGGGGTAGGGCAGCACTTGGAATTGGGTCAACTGACACATAAAGGGTTGTAAAGACCAGAAGGAAAAGCAGAATTAACTTGACAGTCCCATTTATTCAAATCTACTTTTCTTCAAGATCCTTCCCTTCTTCCTTCAACAAGAAACTCTTTCACCTCATTTTTTCCTACTGGGAAACAGCATAGTTTTCAGAGTCAAATACACGACTTAGGCTTGAAAAAAAATAGCTGGTAAATGCCAAGAAAATGTTTGTCCAGGTTGTTCAGCCCCTTTTTGTGCAGAGTTGATGTTTTCTAGCCTTGTTCTGCTTCCTAAACAGGTTATTTTCTGTTAGTGCTAACTGTAATTATGACAAAAAATAAATGGAGAGTCAAATAAATTACTTACAATACCACAGTGTTGTTTGATACAATGTACTCCAGCTCTTTGGTCCAAGGATTCATGAAACTAAACCACTGACTCTTTAAAGTAACAAAAGTCCCATCTTTTGCTCTAAATTTGTAGGAATTTGTAAATACTTTTTCTTTATTCTGCAACACTAGATAAGAAAAGGAAAGTTATAATCACCATATTTAAGCTTAGAAAGGTCAAGTTAAAAATAATAAATCTGTTTTATAGCCTCATAAAACCAAAATGTTTTTGTTGCCAAGACATAGAATGACATGCCGGAACAAACTGGGACCTGTTCTAAAATCAAATTATAGTTTCAGCAGGGTCATAAATCTTACATTAAAACCAAATACTAAGTTTCTGCAAACCACTAGGAGACTCATGACTTGGTGAGCTTTCTTAACTCATGTCTTTAATTATGTTAACTCACACATCTGCTCTTCAGGATTCCTTCCTCTTCCTCATAAGAATGGAAGCAGAGGGTTTGACAGATGCACTGACATTATTCCCCCACAATTAAGGCCCTGCACCAGGAGCCAAGACAACTCAGGTTTCTCCCTGCTTTTATTACAAGCCTTACACAAGCATGTCTTAACACAGACATCAAAAAGGGCCATGCTGAGGTTGGGTAGTTTGGGTTTGTAGTTTTTTCACTTGCAGTTACAAGTAGCTGTAAGCAGTCTGGGAGGACCAACTATTTTGTACCTTCTTTATGTTTCTCAGCTAGGTGATTGTGATCATCTTGATGGCAGTACTCATAACAAGAAGTTCCTAGAAGCTCTTGTGGCAGATACCCTAAAATTGCTGTTGCACTGTTAGAAATAAAAACGTGAACTACAGCAGATTCAAAGCTGTTTGCTTCAGTATCAGATAAAGCATAACATTAATATTTAAACAAACAGATGCCTGTGTTCATATTTGGGGAAAAAATATAGAATTAGTACAGCTCTAAAACAACAGGAAGTATTTTTCACTGCAAATTATCTCTTTGCAATGAATGACAATTCAAAGGTAAAGTAAGTGTTTAAACATGCAAACCCCATGTACACACAAAATACTTGTGTTTAGCGGCTTCCCTTAGCCAGTCAGAGTACTGGTCACACATAAGAGTCAATAAAAACTCAACAGTTGAATTTTGCTCTTCCACTCAAAGGAATTGGTTTTAAACTGACACTTTTAGTTGAAAGAAAAGAAGACTGAAAGCAATAACATTTCCAGTGACAATGAAATTCAAAATGCAAAGTGGTAACTAGGTCTCTACAACAAATAAAAGTCTGGTTCAGAAAGTACAGAAAATGGGAACTTAGTTCTCACTTCTAATGAAAAAATTTGGTGCCTCATTTAGATAGAATGTGTTTGTTACAAATGGTAAGACTCTCAGAAGTAATAACTTTTGGTTAAGTGTTTATTACTTCAGTCATATGCAGAGCTATGAAGCTCTAGCTTGAGATTTTTCTTTATGAATAAATGAGTCCATTTTATAACTTGTTTTAACCTTGCTAGCTCACCATTTTCTATAGGACAATACACCTCTATACATTATGTATTACTTGACAAAAAACAAAGCCCAAGTACACATAGATTAAGAGTTAACTGCTTCTTGTGTAGAGCAGAAAAAAATTCTGAGAATTAGAATTTTTGAGAATTCTCAAAAAATTCTCAAAAATTGAGAAGTCTAATTAGAACTTCTACCCTGCTGGAGAAATTACAGTTTTGACAGAGTATCAGAAAATGGAAGCAATGTTGTCATTTCTCTTCATTAAAGAACAAAACGCTTACCGCTGATCTACATAAACAAATTTTCCATCCATGGCAAATCGTGTAACAAATTCTGTTGCTTTGACTTTTATCTCTCCACTCTTTTGTGGAACAATATAAGGGTGTAACCTCCCAATTGCAACAAGACAGTTAAAGTTACTACTGTCCTTTTCTACATCATTTTCCTCTTCTACTCCCACCTCATTAGGAGGCCAGTTCTTCAAATACCCAGTACAGTGAATGGTGCAGTATTTTCTGTGATCTAATAGAAAGAAATTAAATAAGAAGCAGTTACTGTTCAATGAGTAAACCAAATTACTTATTTTATTCTGTTGGCCATGAGACCAGCAAGTATATTTCATGCTTACCTACACCACCTGTACAAAGCTATACATCATTTTACAGAGTTTTTTAAAATGAATTTTGTTCTATTCAATTTGGGCTTACCTGCAGAGAGAGCTTCTAAACCTATGTAAGATTTAGGAAGATGAGTTACAGGTGTTGGCAGTTCAAACACAAGTTAGACAGAAAAGAAAGCAATAACCCACAGATCTCTTTGTCTTTATATGGTTTCATATGGATTGTGAATTCAAATTAAGCTGAGGCCCTCTGTAGCTTCCAAATCTGTTTACCTTTGGTGAGCACAATGATCTGAACATATGCTCACTGCAGTTGCTGAAAGAATCAGTCAAGAACAACCCAAAGCAATCCAGCTTATTTTCTATTTATCTCAGGCTTCTGAAGTTTTATGGGAACACAAATACTTTAAGTATCTTAAATTCCAGCATACACTGTCATTCATCCCTTTCTGCTCCCTAAATAACATTCAAATACCCTCATAAGCATCAAGGTTTGACATTATGTGTCCTACAGCAGCCGCCTGTCCAAAAAAATGCCAAAGCATTCTTGACATCTGTATGCTGAACAGGATGCTTTCCATAGGTTTGATTTTCCTCTCTACTACAAAAAACACAGAGCAACTCTGCAAAATGAGAAACTGAGTTATCCCACTATGATTTTGTCACAGTTTCTCGGGTGCCTTCCCTCAAAACTGCTTTCCCAAGAAACATTTACAGAAGTTAAATTCTTATCTCACTGAGTTATCTGACACATCAAGGGATACCACGTTCTATTTACTTACAATCACGGGTCTCTTAAAATTTGTGGTGTATCTCAACAGTAACAGGTTACATTGAAAAACAGAACTTGAAGGATCTTTTCAGGATCAAACTATTTCAGCACACCTTTGCAAAAATCAATACTAGGGAATTAAAACAAAAGCTAGAAATTGCATTTTAAAATTGAAATCTAAATTTTCACTGAAAACTTGACAAGATTATACTGCTCTACAAGCATAGCAACGTATGAACTAAATTAAAATTGCTGGGGAAATGAATGGAATTACACTGATAAACTAAATTTATTATGGAAAGGGGAAAAACAGGAAAAGTCATACTTTTAAATACACACAACATAAAAAGTAAATCAGAAAATAAAGTTGGTTTACTTGCTTTTTTTCCTTCAAAATAGTAGAGTTTGCAGGCCTTATTCACTCAGTTATCTTCAAGACATAAGTTATTTAGTTTCATTCTTCTGATCTGCTTCAGTTCTTTCAAATATTTCCCTGTGCCTTCTAAAATTTGACCACAACAGACCACATGCTCCTATAGAGCCACTGTACCTCAGGTTCCTTCCTCCCTCTTTCCAGGAGGCCACAGGGAGGAGAAAGAGTACAATTAGACTGTTTTTCAAAAGGTGTCCCTGGTTCACATTTACACTGCTCTACGGCTACTTGGTGAGATCAGTCAGAACTAGGAGGTCATTACCGACTCGGAATTTAAACAAGTTTCAAGAGAGAAAGCCCCCACTTCATCTACACTCTTTGAATACCTTTCTTCTTTGGGTTGGGCAAACACTCCTTCTCCTCTTTGACTGTGCTCCTGCTACACTTTATCCGACAGAAGAAGGAACGTCGAGCACCAGAGTTCAGCCGAGCTGGTCCAGCTTGGAAATCTGTGTGTACTTGCAAGCCAGCTTACAAAGATTTAGTAAAGTAGTTAAAAAAAACCAAAATCATGCAATAAAACTTCAAAAAACAAGATGCTTTCTTCATTTACCTCCCAAGTACATTCGCCTTTTTAGCTGCCTAAATTTTGTCCTTACAATTAAAAAAGTCTAATAGTTTAAACAGGGCAAAGAAAACATGATTGACACAGATTCCAAAACTAGAAAGAACTACTGAACTATTTTTAAACCCTTCTTGATATTCTGAATAGTATTTTACTACATATGCTTTATAAACTTTCAACTTGTATTTGGTACAAGGAAGAACTGCAAAGATGCTTGTAAAAGCCAGCTATAAAATAGCCATTAGCTGCACAGTACATAATGCTTTCCTTATTAGAAACAACTGTAAACAAAAGAAGGTTTGGTTACATTGGGATTGACACTTAGCATTTTCAGAGAAGACAGTGATTCTTGATTTTGAAGTATTTTATCCCATGTTCGACTACATCAGGTCTTTTGTATTGACAAGACCTAGCAAATACAAGAAAAAAAAGTAGTATGCTGGTAGGAAGAATGTCAGACCACATCTTGGTAAATGCTTAACAGTGATTTCAGTAATTCTCATGATCTAAAATCAAGTCTTTTCTGGGCTAGCTTTTCAACTCTAAATGCATTTTAAGCAGCAGATATGCATTCAAATGTTTGTTTCATAGAAATACCTCAGGTTTGTTCATCCATACATCCATACAAACACCTGAATACATCCTGACTAATAACAGGATTTACTAACATCTCTTGAAAAAATCTGAGCATGTTCAGCTCTGACTTACTTTTTCCATCTACGAGCTTCTCCCTAGGCGAGACATCTGATGAAGAAAGTTGCTCCTTAACTTTTGCAACATCTTTTGGATGCAAGTAATCAAATAAACTTTGTCCAATTAAACTGGCCTATTAAAAAAAACAACAACAACAAAACCCAAAAGAGATGAGAACCTCACCATTTTGGAACAGGACCCCACACATTACTTATCTCAGGAAAACAACTGTCTACACCACTAAAAAAAAGTCAATACCACAACAAACATCAATATTTTGATTTACATTTCATTTGTCATTGTTTAATATTAATATTACTACCCTTTTATTAAAAAGGGTAGTAAAACCATAGCTTGTTACTTCCCTTTGATAAACAGTAGATTTAGTTGGAGATTAAACAAGTTCTGTACAACCAAATGCTTTATTTATGTAAATAATGCAATTACTGATCCTAGCCAAAGAAGGTTATGCACAAAGTAACTCTCAGATTACTGCGGAAGGAGGGAATAAATAGGAAGTAGGATGAAATATTCAACCATCTAATGACTCTGAGCTCTAATTTGGTTGGACAAACTGGCACCACTGAGCCAGGAGCAGGCTGGAAGAAGGGGTCAGCTCCCTACAGCACTCCTTAGTAGAGGGTATTTACAGGGAAGTCTCCAGCTGGGATGCATTCTACCTGCTCACTCTGTTTACCCAAGTAACTGACCTGCTGCATCACTTTTTTTTGGAACCCGAAGGAATTCTCACAGAAATGGGCTGGTTTAGGTTTTCCACTGCTTACCTTCAGCACAGCAGCCAAATCAAAGGATAGAAAGGAGCTGTTTTGACAAGCTCTAGACTCAAACTCAGGATAAACACCCAGCCTCCTGCCTTTTCCCAGTCCCCATCTAATCCTAATCCAAAGGGAAAATGCTGAGTGCTGCTGAGACAGGCTAACAGCAGCCTTACCAAAACATACAGGTGTAACACACCAGATTAAGCTGCAGCATGGGATTCAGAACCTAGAACAATTCCCAAATAAGCTAATAAATCCATGGGTTTCATTCAAGTCAGTCATGTCCTCTGAATCTCCTTCTCTGGAATAGAGGAGATCTTAAGGGTCTGGAACTAGGTATGTCTAACATGAGTGATGCTAGAAAGGCACTTTTAGTTCTTGAGCAAAATCACTGTAGAAGTTTAAAAAAAAATTAAGTCTGCTTTATGTTTATTCCCCTAGGATGATTCATTTCACTTTAATTAAAAAAGATAGTGTTGCATTTAAAAAAAAAAAAAGAAGAGATAAAAATAAATCTACGAAAGAGTCCAGATTGGTTATCCGTACATTTATAAAGAAAATGAAGATAGCACAAATGGTTTCAAAGTTACAAAAGTAGACAGATGGCAGCACTAACTGTTTTAGCCTCTGTTTGTGAAACAGAAGTCATTGACACAGGAACAAATTATCATCCCTTGATTATTTGTGGTAATTGCCCATGATGTTAGACGTCAGCTAATGGAAAGTACTTCTATTTTTCTTATTTCCCTTATTCTGCAGGCTAAGCTGGCTCCCATTCCGTTTCTTTCAGGTTAAGGGTACACACTCAGATAGTTATTGTGGATGATGTGTTATGCGGTGCATCCGAGCATAAAGACATCACCAGGGATAGCTTTAATTAACTTCCACTGCTGGACTACCCATTTTCCTTGGCCTAAAAAAAAAACCCAAAATCACTTCACCATGTGAAAGAAAATCTCTTGCACACAGAAATTAGGACATCTTCAAATTATTCCTTCCTCTCAGACTGGCAGTTTTCTTAAGGATGATCAGCTGAAATCTGGTGCTGTTCCTCAGGTTGGGAACACTGACTGTACTTGCCCATATTTTCTTACACGACATTCAGCTTTACTCTGAATAAGGTTAAATCAAAGAAATTCCAAGAAATGATACACGAAGACTGGTCTGATGTACCATAGAATAAAATATAGAAGTGTTAAAATTTCTAAGAAAATGCAAGGTAAAAGCAAACAAGAAACGACAATAACCACCTGATCATAGTTAAGTATTTTGCAAACTGATTCAGAGACAAACAGAATTTTTCCTCTGTTGCATCCAACCACAAACAGGAATCCATCTGCAGCCTGAAAATATAAAGATATTGTCTTTAAAAACACACATAAAATAAACAATTAATATTAATGACTACAAGGAAGCACACTTCTAAACTTGATTTTTTTAAATTAAATACAAGAAAGCTGGAGAGGTATAAGAGGAAATGGCTTCACACTGACAGAGAGCAGATTTGGATAAGGTATTAGGAAGAAATTGTTCCCTGTGAGGAACCCAGCCCTGGCACAGGTTGCCCAGAGAAGCTGTGGCTGCCCCATCCCTGGCAGTGTCCAAGGCCAGGCTGGATGGGGCTCTGAGCAAGCTGGGATAGTGGAAGGTGTCCCTGCCCATGGAATGAGATGAACTTAAAGGATCCTTCCAACTCAGGCCATTCTGTGATTCTATAAAAAAAGCAATTAAGATTGCAAGGACCAAATGAGGCCTTCAACTACACACAGCTGAAGTTTCTTAAACACAGCTTTGGCAAAAGTCCAGCTGCAAAACAGCTTCTTTTGGGAGCCATTTACAGATCTTGGCAAAGAATATTGCAGCAAAGGAAAAAAACCACAAACCTAGCTGTGAATGAGGTGTGTGGGTTTATGATAAAGTGTGCAAACAAGAGGAAAGATTTTATTCCAGGTATTTTCTGCACCTTTTTTGAAGTACATCTTTAAAAATGTACATGAAGGAAAGCCAACAACTGCAAGGATGTTTATGCATAATTGGCAGCATCTTCTGCAGTTGCATGAAGATTTCAATAACGGATGTATTAAACAGGCAGAGATTATTGTCCCTTCCAGGGCTGCTGCCTGCCATGCTCCCAAACCATCTCTGCACACCTTCATGAAAGCCTGGGTAGTGCACAGAGTTTATAAACCAGTACAACAAAACACTTGTCTGAAGGAAAAGATGGGAGAAAAAACACTGTCCAACTGAAAACTCAAGCTTTAACAAGGACATGATTTATCTGAGAGTTTCCTTCCACTTACCCTAAGGATTAATTGTCGCAGTTCATCATCCTTCAAAAATGAAGGTTTATACCGGACTTCTGAGTAGGAGCTACCGGAACCTGAAAAATGGATTATTTATAGAGATCATATCAAAAGTTACATTTTAAGTTCACTTTTAGCAGAGTTACACTTGTTATGTCTTTCAGAATTTTTCTCTGTGACTCCAACAGCTGAATTAAAAAAATAATTCAAGGTTCTAGAAACCCTAAAAATAAAATTAAAACAAATCTCAAACATACACTGGTAATGAAAACAGACACATGACCATTTTTTTTCTTGCCCTTTACTTAACACAAACCAAGGAAACTTCTGTTCAGATATCATTAATGTACTGCTAGAGAAATGGTATTATGAGAACTGAATTTTCTAGAAACATTTCATAGGTATATTTCAGACCTCCTAACTAAATTCTCTTTGCTGAAACTGAATAATTCCAATATTATCTACTATCTTTTGGCATTAATAATGCTTCATTAATACTACAAGGCCAACGATCAAAAAACCAGACTATTGTAGTCAAATCAAATCCCTCACTAAATATAGTGAGGCTGACTCACTGCATGTACTGTTCTAGCAACCATGGCAAGTATTCTAAAATAATTTTTATCCATTACATTTTTATCCATTAAATTTTTATAATTTTTTCTTGTTACATTTTTTGAGGTAAGTAGCAGTTGAACATTTCAAGCAATTTCATCATTCACTGTAACTCCACATAGTATCTTGTATTCTCTTAAACCATTTGTTTTGAGGTAAATATAACTGTGCTGGGTGAAGTCCAGTTTTCACATCCTACTGTTAAAATACAAATGCCTGAGCTGAAGATTTCTTGTTTAAACTGCAAGTGCAGTTACTGCCCTGCTGGTTTGCCACATTATTTCTTCATGTAAAACTCTCAGTCTGCTTGGGCTTTAGAAAATCCTCAAAACCCTTTACACCTCAGCCATTCTATGATTTTGTTACTGTCAAGGTAGCAACATAATTCATTTTCTACACTTCTTTGACCCAAAACTAACTGGGTTTTCATCAGATCTATTTATTTATAATCAGTGGGTTTTGCAATACAGAGGGTCTTTGATCTTTGCTTAGAGTTGACCAAATCATTATTCTGAAACAGTGGTGTCAAAACCCCCAAATATTGTGTGCAGCTGATAGACTACGCAATGTGCAACTTGTATGTGGATGTATTTTGGGGCGGGGGAGGAGAAAAAAATTCCCAAAACCTAGCAATAGCAAAAGGAGAGCAAAGACTATTTCCTGGGTTGATCCCCACACTAAACCATTCCCTAAGATCCATGATTAACTTTGCTAGCTGACTGAGGCTATCAGAAGTTTCTGTTTCTTGGTACTCTCTAATATGTGAGGGTTTTTAAGACTTTAATGTAATCAAACTGATTGACCATTTTGTTAAAGTATGTTCTGTCCTGCAGCTTTCCTTTTGACTCCTGTACTTTCTAAAAAGAATCAAGGAGTGACCCAAGAGCAAGGCATGCCCTGAGCAGATAGAAAATATCAGACACTGAAGGGTGGCTTTTTTTCCTGCTGTACTAAGCAAAAATTTAAAATTAAGTTCTGACAGCTACAGACATGTACATGTAAATGAGGAGCAGACACGGAACTAAATACAGTAAGGAAATGTAAAATAATATACTCTTGATTTATTTAAAATCCAGGAAGATACAAGGACTAGAACAAGGATTTACAGGATGAAGTTTCCTAAAACTCACCTTTTAAAGACTTCAAGTGCTGCACAGCCATCCGTAGCACTGTGAGTTTGTCCAGCTTTCGGGCCATGGGATTGCACTGGGGTATCATGGCAGACAATTCCTCTATCAAATTATTCATTTTGTCTCTTCTTCTTTTCTCTGTTTGACTGTGAGCCTCTCTAAGAAGAAAAATTATCTTTTAAGAAAGATTATGGGGAAGATTTTCACCACAATATTCAATTCAGTTTTGGAAATGGAACTATCACAAGTACTACTGCACTGAAACAGTTTTTCATATGCTGCTTGTATTGGACAATTGAATTGGATTCACTTCAACAAAGATGAAATGGTCCCAATAATGATGTGAAATACTGAGGAGAAAAGATATCTCAAGCAACAATTTGATTATATTTGGCAGGAACAAGAGGTTATGAAGACTTAAAAAAGTTAAACCTTTCTTGTAACCCTTGCCATGCAAGTGATGACTTGGACAGCTCAGCATATCCCAGAGAACTCCTGATGTCATTGGGAATCACTGGAAGACATTCCTGCTCCCTGCTCCCACCTCTGCCTGGCCTGGGTAACTAAGATGGGGTGTTCATTCTGCTGCCTTTTAAAAAACCCCACAGCAATAAACATTACTTTTACACATGCTCCTAAGAGATGCAGTGGGAACTGAAAGAAAAAGCTGTGCCTCGTGTAATTTACCAGAAGTATCTCAGAAAGTTTTCTCTGTCCTGGCAGGGTGGTACAAAGGCTTTCAGCCTTTGGGCTGCCTCAGGTTTCATCTCTTGGTAAGCCTGTCAAGAACTCAGCCACAGAAAGAGCTTCTCTTCTTGGCCAGTTTTCATCAGAAAACTCCTTCTAGGGCACATGACTGCACATCACAAGTGTATTTATAGCTCAGGTCACCTCTTCTTTGCTTCTTTCTAGTGCAGTATGTCAGCTTTTCAGCCCATCTCCTCCCCTCTAACATCCTCCAGCAGATCAAGGAAAGTTTAAATCACTCTCTTCCTCCTTACCCAGAAGACAAGTCAGCCACTCAATTAAAACCCAGATGATTTTTCTTTCTGATTGAGGCCAGACACAGTAGTATAGCCATACAAAATGAGGAATAAGTTTTGGTTGATCTCCAAAACTTTTCCTGCAACAGAAGTTATTAAAGGTAATAAAGTTAACTACAGCTGGCCTGTTGAGAATGAACAAAGTACAGTTTTAAAGATCTACTTGTCTACTATTTTTATTATTTTTCAAAAAAAATGAATGCCTTCATACAATTAATTCTGGATCATTCTGCCAAGCATTCAGCTTTTGTCTCTCTGAAGCCTCTTTTTTTAGATTTAATTTTTTGAGTTATGCTCGGATCTATGGGTTCACCCAGCTCTTCCTTTTTGTCAGGTAGGAACAATCAAGTAATATCCTGTGTTTGCTCCTTGAACTGTGAACCTCAGGAAGACAAATACTAGCATTCCAGGAAAGGGAACAACCTTCCACATCTCTGAGGGTTAATAAGGAGTTATAAAAAACTGAACAGGTGGGTGCAGAAATTCAGGGGATGACTGGATGATTCAAAAAGCCTGTTGCTTGCCCCAGCCACAAAGGGGAAGGGAGAAAAGCAAGTGCCCCAATAAGCTTGAGACAAGAAACACTGGAAGAAGATAACTGGTAAGCAAACCTCCAAAGACCTTTGTACTGATTCTTTTTCCCTCCAACTAATGCACCAAAAAGTAAGGAAAAAAATTAACAATACCACATAAAGGAATTAAAGTAATGTACACCAATCTTACAGAGCAATCTGGGATACTCTGTGAAGAAAAAATAATTTTGAAGTGAAACTGTAAATATATCTTGGAACATTTTAGTTTCTTTAATTTTGATGCAATTACAGGAACACTTCATAATTACTAGCTAGCATACTATATAAATAATACTTCTGACAGCATGCTGAGTGGATTATGTATTTCTGGTTTGACATCTCTGCTCACATGCAAAATGAAAGACTTGTTTTTAAATCAACTTTATAGCACAGCTCTGCTTTTACTACGTGGCTTTTCTGTAGTTTAAAATATTTGTTTGGCTGAACTGTGGTCACACAACATTTCAAATCTTGCAAGTGCTCTACGTGAATTTCAGTTAATGTGAATTCAAGGTTCAATGGCAAAACTTGAATAATTCCCTATACAAGTTCCAGAACAGGAAATCTTTGTCGTGCTTTAGCCAAATCCATTTCCATGTGGAATAAATTTTAAATACCTCCAGAAGCAGAAAAAATCAAAATCTAGAAAACAAAACTAGAAAAAACAATTCTCAAATTCATACAGATGAAGGATTAGTCCTTATACATGACTTGGGTGTACTGCATTTAATTCTCACATTAAAAACTTCAACCTCATGTTTTTGATAAACCATCTGAGATATCCTGCAGCAACTTTTATTAAAATTAGTAGCAAATAAAATCCTTAAGGAGGCTTTAAAAATTACCATACATTTAGCAAGGAAAAGGAAAAGCTTACTGTTAAATATTGGACAGTTTTACCGAACGTTACCCACAAACTCATATTTTACTATTGTCAATCTCAGTATTCACTAGCAAAAAGTATTTCTGTTGTAAATTAGTACCTGAAATCTTTTACTTTGACATGTTCTTCATCTTCACTCCTAGAAAAAACAAGATACAGAGCTTTACATTATGTATTTAATACTAGGCACTTCTTTCCTCCCACAAATTCCAGAAGATAGAAAATGCTACAAATTTACTGTGGCTCCAGCAAAAGCAAACCCACAACATCCCTAAACCATAATTGACCTAGCAAGTGATGCATAACAGAAAGAGACCAAAGCACAACTTGCAATATTCACAGTTGTGTGAACATATTAAAGGGATATTTCATAATGATGGGGCTTTTTTTATTCTGGAGACAACAACATTATTGGAACATTCAAATAGGCTTGATTTTATTTTTTGTTTAAAATTTTATATGAGATATTATCTATTTATGGTTTTATTTCTAATATCTTACTGTTAAATGATAAAATAAGCAATCCTAAAAAGCATGTAAAACAACCCAAAAAACCTAAGCTGTTTCCCACAGCAATGACTGAAAAGTCATAAAGTAATAAAATTGTAAATGAAACACAGTCATAAGTGTCTGTAGGACAATAAAAACTCTGCAACAGGAAACTATAAAGGATGATTCAAAGAAGGGCAATGAGCTTTTCTTTCCCTATGACCACTGCACTGTTCACCACTCTTTGTGAAGAACTCCAGAGCGTGGCCTTGGTACCATGAGGATCAAGAGGACAGAGGCCAAGCAGGCAGCAGCCGTGTCCCATGAGGAAACGGAAGCAGGAGGATCTTGGAGATTACAGCTTTAGGAAAGCTGCTTCCACCTGTAACTGAGCACTGACCCCAGGGAGGATCCAGCAGCCAAATTAACACACAGTGCAGAATCTGGGATCTCACTGGAACCCAGCAATCTTCTAGACAGTCTGATAAACCCAAACACAGGAGGAAGTTTGGCTCACAACACCCCAAGACTTTTATTCATTGAAGTTGTTTCAGATTTAGGCGAGTTATCAATAACTAATATTTTCCTTCCATTTAAAAAGAAACTTACCAGAAATATCCATATACTGTGAATTCCACCTGAATTTACATTCTCTGACCATAAGAGAAGAGGTAAGGAGGAGCCAGACCAGCTGCAATGCAGCATGTGCCCTATTAATTAACTTTCCTTCTCCCTCAGGAGCTCCACTTGGGGAAAAAATCTAGCACAAATTTGCTGCTCAAGCAATCAGTCCCAGCCTTCAATGGATTTTTATAGCCTCTGTCCTACAGCTGTGGTGTTGCTGATATGAATAGCTAAATTAAAACTACCTTGACTACATGAACAGAGGGTGAAATTCCATTTTGTGGCTATAATGTCGGTATACTTAATTGGTACTAGAAAGGACAGAATGGGTATTAATCAGAAAAAATAAAGAATACCACCTTTTCTCTACTTTCTCAATTGATTTATTAAATATAAATTCTTATAATTAAATATAAAACTTCCCCATTTCTTCTAAAATGGAAGCAAATGTTTTAAAGGCAGAAAAGGAGGATTTTTAGTCACACTTTCCATCATGAGCACCATAGAAAAATTCCACAAAGAAACAACCACTTTTAACCCCAAAGAAAGATTTTTACACTGCCCTTTAAGCCATGTACCAAACAGTGACTCCCCTGCAGAAAGGGACCTGGAGGTGCTGGCTGACAGCAGGCCCAGTTTAAGGCAGTCAGAGGGCAAACCACATCCTGGGCTCATCAAACATCAGATGGGCAAAGAGGTGATTATCCTGCTCAGCGTTGGTGTGCCTTCACCTGGAATACTGTGTGCACCCCTGGGCCCCAAAATATGAGAAGGTGTTTGGTGAAGATGTGAAGGTCCCTGAATGAATTCAGAGGAAGGCAACAAAGCTGCTGAAAGGGATAGAAGGAATGTCCTGTGGGGGGTGGCCAAGGACTCCTGGTTCATCTAGTTTGGAGAAAAGGAGGCTGAGGCCACCTCCTTGCTCTCTGCAGCTTCCTGAGGAGGGGAAGTGCACAGGGAGGTGCTGAGCTCTTCTCCCTGGTATCCAAGGATAGGACACAAGGGAATGGTTTAAAGCTGTGCAGGGGAAGTCTAGACTGGACATTAGGAAACATTTCTTTCCCAAGAGGGTGGGGAAACACTGGAACAGGTTTCCTAGAGGGGTGGTCAATGCCCCAGGCCTGTCAGTGTTTAAGAGGCATTTGGACAATGCCCTTTACAACGTGCCTTAACCTTTGGTCAGCTCTGAAGTGCTCAGGCTGTTGGACCGGATGATCATCGTAGGTCCCTTCCAAGTGGAACAGTCTATTCTATAAAAACACTGCATGGCTACTTACAAGCAACTACCACCCAAGCAAGGTATCCAGATACAGAAAAAGAAAATGCAACAAAGTAATCGTGTAATTAACGACCATCCTGGCACATACATTCCACAAAGGGTTTGCTTATGCTGCATAGCCACCTTGTAACAACATTATTTTAACATAGTTATTATAGTTCTAATTTAAAAAGCACTTTAAAAGGTTAAAACAACCAAACAAAAACATTTATATTCACCAGTCCTGGAAGAACATGAAAGCTTTCCTTTGCCTCCCTAAGTCTTCTTATTGAACTGGTACTTTTCACTCCTTTCCATTCTAAACTTCAATACTAACAAGTTTGGTAAAGCTGGAAGCAGAGCATCATCTTAGAAAGAACTATCAGGAACCCTTAACATTGGATGGACCTGTTCATCCTGTTCCTTAGCTGGATGTTTATCACCTTGTGCTGTACACAGACCTGCCCTTGGATGAAGCACTCCTCAAGGAACCCCACAGCTCATCAAGCCAAACAGCCAAGTGTGACATGTTCACAGAACTCAAAACAGAAATGGATTCATTCATAAAAAGTACCTTTTCTGAGGATCACCATCAACTTCAACTGTATCCCTGCAGAAACAGGTCATAAAGTAAGCAAAATGGAGTTTGAAGCACAACACGATGACTTGATAGACCCCAAAAAACAAAGTCACAGAAAAATTTTAATGGTAACTCCACTTGCTTGGTTATTTTCAGCAAGATCATTAGTCTTAGAACTTAATTACTGCTTATTATAAGCTAGTACTTTATCAATTAGTTTTTCAACTTGGACATTAATTTTTTTTTATCAGAGAGACCCAAACTTCAGGGAAACACTACCAAGGAACCAATACTTTTACTGAACAGGTAAAAATCAACAAGTGCTACTGAAAAAGAATGGAGACTTTTTGTCCCCCCAGAAACTAACATATTGCTGGAGTTTTCAGTTATCCACATGATACACTTGAATCTCCAAGTTGACAATTACATCAACACTCACAGTACAGCTTACACTCTGCAGATCAATGGACTACACATGGAAGAAGCAGTGATTAAAGAGAATTGTTTTAATAATCACAAATACATGTAAATCTCCTATTCCCCACCTTTTAAAACATGAAGTTTGGAGATATTTATAGTGCACTACATCTGCACCTTGTGTCCCTTACTTCTGCCTGATTTACACAGCTTTGAACAGATCACTTTTTTGGTTAACTGGCATCTGTTTGGCAGTTACAGAACAGGATAAAACAGCTGACAGTGTCACCTCAGCAGTCAAGTACGACCCACTTAAAAAGACTGAGCACTATAAGAGGACAGTCCCCATTTTTAGGTCACGGGTCCGTCTCCACATTGAAGGAAATGGCTGCTCTGGTCACTGAAGCAGCAGTTCTACATCAAACAACTTAGTCAGTAATCTTGTTTCCTGCTTGCAGATAAAATTCTAGTATGTACTTGGGAGACTTCAAGCAACTTAAGAACTTGCCTTTACTAGTAGGCAAAGAAGGAGGAAAAAAAAATCAGCATGGAAATTTCAGCATTTGAGACACATTATCCAGACACTTTAGGCCAGGAAATGGCATTACAGAATCCTACATATATCCCTTGGATTTAAGGTTTATTTTTTCTACTTTTAGTAATTGGGGACTGTCAAAGAATACATTTGGAAGACACTGTAAATTTAACGGTAATAAACAAAGGAAAGAGGATTAGGAAGGAGGAAGGAAGAGGAAAAGGAAAGACGGTGACCATGTTGCATAAATAATAGATGAACGTCTCAAATTTCAGTTGAGCCACAGAGATTTGTGTCACTTACTGGTTATCAGAATCACTTCCCTTGCGTTTCCTTGGAATGTCAGGCACAGCAGCGTTGAAAGAAGTGGTGGTGGCAGGCTTAGTGACTGGATTCATGAGGCTGGGCACTGCACAGGCAACGCATGGGCTTCCATCCACAGAGAACTGATCTGTCGACGAGAATAAAGGCTCAGTGTCCAGCAAGAGCTGCATCACTGTGCACCCACTCTGATCCTCACTGCGACAAAAAGTCATCTGTGAGTGGCTTCTGTGTCTCTGACACAAAAAGCCAAGGTTGCACTGCTCCAACCCAAGTCCAGCAAAGCGTGCACCACCTTCCCACAGTGCTGTAATGAGCTCACCAACCCAACCAACACACCAAGGCAATACAAACAGCTCTCCCCTTACACAACCTCTGCACTCAAACCCCCCAGCACCTCAGACATCCTGCTGCAAAATCACCAGCTGTGCCACTTGTCAGCAGATCAAAATACTGTAACTCAAACTAAATTAAAATTTAAAAATATGTTGCAAACTATATTTTTTAATCAAGCTGAATATCCAAAAAATGGAAGTTTGCTATAATCATATTTCTGACATAAAATCCACAATTACACAGAACATCTGCCATGGAAGTTGGAAGCGTCTCAAAAACTAGTCAAGTTCCCTTAACAATTCTCCTCTTAAGGAAAAGTGTTGTTTCTGGAAAGGACAGAAGAGAAGTCACAAGGCAGAGGAATCCTAGCAACCTACTGGGAAAGGAGAACAGTTTCAAGGAACATAAGCACTATTACACTGTTTTGCTATCCCAACACAGAGCTATCACAAAGAATCACCCAGCTGATGTTTAGGCAAAGAGCCAGAATTAATTCTGTTTCAGCAAATGTAGGAACTCCTTTAGGCTTCATGTGCCAGTGAGCACAGATGAGAGATTAAGAGATGTCATTTAAGGAAGTGAGCATCTCCTGCTTCTAGCAGGGAGCAAAAACCAAGAGTACTTTGAAAATGCAGAAGAAGAAAAACTGGATGATGTCTTGGGAGCTTTCTCTCTTTTTTTAGCATCTGTGCTGTTTGTAAAAATGTAGAAATGTGCAAAAACAATAATACAATGCATACTTTCTTTTTCCTCTTAGATGTAAGCACATCTCACACCAGAGAAATGACCTCCTAGGTTTTCATTTGGTGTTGGAATACAGCTCTGGAGAGTTAAATGAAAATAGGCTAATACTCAAACAACAGCTTGCCTGGTCTTCCACTAATCCTCTCTGTATCACATCAGACAACACAAAGTCAGCCCCTGTTTTATTTTAGAAAGCTCTTTAACTCATTAGGTCATGCAGGAAGTTTCAAAAAAAGAGGTGAAAACAAAGAATCAATAAAAACTTGACAAATAAGTGACAACCTTTGGACATCTGCAACAGTAAGACAATTTAGTTATTTCAAATACACATCACATTCAAATTAGGGATGTTAAAAATATATTAAAAGAAATTACATAATAAATACTATAAGGACACAGTGGTAGATGTCTGAAATATTTTTATGATGAGTTTCCCTAAAAGTCTCGTTTTATATTTCTGTTATTAACACAATTACAAAACAAACAAAAAATGCCGACGAATCCAAAGGAACTGTTTATTTAAAAGGAGTAGTTTTAATTTGCCCAGGTCACAGCATCCTGTAATTACTGATTAAGCTATTGAAGTATAATCAGTCTTGATGAATATTCATAAAAGAGTACTTACTAAACAGCAACCTACATGGTTCCAAGACAAGAATGCCTTCAGCACAACAGATCCTTTCGTCCTGGAGCAAAGCAGGACAGCACAGACCCACTGACCTAAATACTGCTCTGCACACAGATGGCCAGCCTGCTTTTGGAACACTTCCCTTTAAAGGAACAAAATCCAAGGCCTCTTTTACCGGTTTTCCAATTTATCGTCAATATTATTAAACAGCTATTTTTTTCCCCTCACACCCAAGCAACAAATTCTGAATACTGCACTTACCTCTTCTACCTTTACTAACAACACCCATTTTCATGGTTCTTAACTGAGAAAACGAATTCTGTTCAGATTACCAGTAACAGTGACCTATTAAGAACCTCTGCCCTACAATTATTAGGTGATACATTGAATCCTTAACACTATCTCTGGGACAAACTAAATGCCAGTAAGATGGGTGGTTGATCTTGGACAAAAATGTAAGGTTAAGAACCTGTACTGATCCTCAATATGCTCAGCAGGCAGCTTATATTCCTTTTTTATATATATATATATATGTGTGTATATATATATATATATCTTAAAAAACCCACAAACCAAATAAATTTAAATCTTCAGAACAACCAGGCATAGCAGAACAGTGAGTATGTGGAATTTAACAGGAGAGAGCAAATCTTTTTAATACCTATCACTCACTGAGGAAGAAGTGGGCAGAAACAGCTCCTAAAGCCAAGGCAGCTTTGAGAAGTCAGGAAGGGTGATGGAAAATAATCTCTGAGGGCTTCCTAACAGCCACCATTATGATACTGGGTGATTTCAGGGTGCTCACTCTCTCCCTGGAGAGTGTCCCAGCCTTGTGTAGGCTGTGAAGAAAGATTTCTCTCCCTCTCTGGCTGGATAAGGGATTTAAAAATCTTTGGGTTCACAAAAAGAATGGTCTAGAATATGCCTCAATACCCAGGGTGGGCTTCTATGATAGGAAAAAGTTGGATTTTTACCTGTCATTTGAGCTGGATGAATTTCTTGTACTTGCATTTCCTGTGAACATTTTCATACCACTGACATCAAAACCAAACACCTCTAAAAACACATGAAGCAAAACGAAATATTTCCCCATTTCATAGCACACTTGCTTCATGAAAAATAATACCCAGAAAGACCAATCTTTATTACAAGTTGATGTTTCTATAAAACCAAAATCATTAGTCAATTTTAAAATTACTAGAAACAGTTTAAATCAACTAGAGATTTTTTTACCACACTAAAGGCTATTACTTACACTAGCCTGGTATGCAAGCCAAATAAAATTCCAGCTGAGAAATGACATTTTTATTACTTCTTATTCCAATGCTAATGCCCTAATACTGATAACCAGAATTTATTGGCAAGTGAACAGTTCCTCAAATACATGTCTGTTATGATCTATGTCTGTCTCTCAGCTTTAAGCCTATATGCTTACTTATATTAAAATATTTTTAAAGCATATTATGCACATTGGGACAGATGAAAATAATGAGAATAATACAGGAACTCCCCCACTGGAATCATTCCCTCTGTGAAAAAGCGAAGACCATCGAAACAGTACAAATACATATGGGAAAACAGCTCCTTCCCAGTAGGTGTATCAGAAACAAAAAACCTACTAGTTCAACATTAATTTTAGTGTATTTCATAATTGGGCAAACAAAATATTTAAGGGATTGCTATCAATATATATTTCTCATAACATCAGTGTACAAGAGCATCCTCTATTCTTGTGTTTTTCTACAGGGAAAAGAAATAATAATCAGAGTCCCCAAGGGGTTGGCAAAGAAGAGAACAGCTGCAAAGGAGCTGCACAAAACTGCTGTTCGGAGGGAGATATAAAGACAACCAAAATCAACCATATTCCTGTGTCAGCAAAGTTTCTGTGTCAATCCCATGCAATGCATTGAGAAACAATGCTTGGGAGACTCCACATTTTTCCAATTACTGACAAAAATATTTTCTAATCCCATGCCACATTCCTGAGCTGTTTTCTCCACCAACAGTTTTAAGGTTTTCAATTCCTAAGCAAACAAAATCTGTTAGAAAAGGTTTATGGCCAAACTCCACCAGCCACAAAAAGGGAGATTCATCTGAATCAATAATGATGTCCACATCTGAAGTAGCCATTCTGGTCCCTCTTGGAGGGAGGAAGACATTTCTAGGGTGATTCATCTCTCCCCAGAACAGATTCCTACATTTGGCTAGATGAAATAAAACAGTTCTCGGGTGATTCATCTCAATCTAAAATAGATTCCTACAGTTGGTTAGATGAGATACAGCCCAAGAGTGCCTATCTCTAGTCAGTAAATATACAGGGACCAAAGGAACTGGCTCAGACTTGGACATCTAAAGATAAGTGAGATGAAACCCACCCCAAGTACAGAAATATCACACAATTCTTCTAACAGCCACAGACAGCACCTGTTTGCATCACATGCAACAAGTTCAAGCCCAAGGCAGTCTTTCAGAATTACTGCCCTAATTATGCACTACCTCAAGACCACTCACCCCCAGCAAGGCTAGCTTTTCTGTCTAGGTTTGCAGGATACATATTAGCACTTCAAAAATCAGCAGGAAGATACAAGTCATGATGTATTAATAAATAAATAAATTGATTAAAAGAGCTGTCAGTCAGCTCTCATTTAGCCAGTTTAAAAAAGAACATCCAAATTCAGCTATCAAGATATTACAGTAAAATGGGCTTGAAATAAAATACCACTGAAGAAGTACATTTATAAAGCTTATAGTGACACTTTCCATAGTCTGGGAATAAGTGAGACTTGGAAAAATATGGCAGCTCTGCAGCTGCCTAAATTAATAATGTGTTAATACTGGCACAACCTTTCCAAAAATAAGGAACTTTTAATCCAGCTTCCTATTTTGAAACACTTTCAAAGGAAAGGAGAAGAAAGAGGCTGCTTTGAATTCAGATTTCTAAGATCATGGATAACACAGACTATTAAAATGTGTATTTTCCAAAGGTATGTTCCTGGTATGCACAAAACCCTTCAGCTAGGGCTTGCCAAGTTTAAAGAACTCCAAATTCTGGTAGAAGCGAGCGTGAAGTGGCACCTGAGGGTTGTGCAGCCCAGCCAGAGTTTATTTTAGATCGTAAAGTTCTGTCACAATTAACATGGTTTTTGGGAGGTTTTTTGGTTTGTTGTTTTTTTTTTTTTTAAGATGTGAGATGGAGGCGTGGAGCAGCTCTGCTGGGAGGAAAGGCTGAGGGAACTGGGATTGTTCAGCCTGGAGAAGAGAAGGCTCTGGGGTGACCTCAGGGTGGCCTTGCAGTGCCTGAAGGGAGCCCACAGGAAAGATGGAGAGAGACTCTTGACAAGGGCCTGGAGTGACAGGGCAAGGGGCAATGGCTTCACACTGACAGAGCCAAATAACTCCATGCCATGTAAATTGCTTTATTTTATTATGGAGTTACTTTTCTAAAACTTTAGTTTATTTTAATGAATTGCTGCAGATATTCATTAGAGATCATGGAAACTACACTTACAGCCTACATACGAGCAGTAGTGCATGAGAAAGAAAGTTACAGGTGCTGTGGTATCACTTTAAGGTCCTGCACATCTGAACACCTACAAAACTAAGAACCATATTTTCTACACACGGCTGAGCGCTGTACTATTTCTTTGAATTTATTTATTTTAGACCTTTAAAATAGGTCATGAAAAGCATCCTCAGACTACTGGCAGCAAGTCTGGCATCAAGATCATTGCCTACAGTACCTCTTATTGAAAGCTGGGACAACAATCTTTGGAATGAAGTTCTGAAAATAGTAGAAATGTATGAACCAAAGCAGCTTATTCTTTCCCCAAATTTTACAAGCATGTGTAATGCAGGAGCAAGATACAGAGAATTCAGTAGTGAAACCATCTTATGAACAACACTATACAGAGAATAAACTCTTTTATGTTAAGAACATTGGAATCGGTTTTAATATCACAAAATGAAAAAAAAGAAAAATTAAAATACACGGAATGATAGACATTTAAAACAAATAATAACACAGGCAACTGATAACTCTCTGCTTCTATTTTTACTTATTTTCATCACCTGGAAGAGAAGCAGTCAAGAATCACAACTTACCAGTTAAATGACACATTTACTTAATGGATTTCAAACACCAAATATTTGGCCAAAACTATTAGTGTATTAAAAAGTATAATAAGGCAGGAACCAGCTAAGGAAAAGATACTCCCCAAGGCCTGGAAAGGGTACCCTGCTTTCCCAGGCACTTCCATGTTCACACCAGGTAGAAAACACTGATAGGAATCGGGAGTCTCATATATCATAGTTCGTTTCTGCAAAAAAAAAATCCAAACAAAAAACAAGCCACAAATCCTCTCCAGTTATATACTCCTAGAGGAATGGTGGGTAGTTGTTTTCTTGTAAGTTTTGGAATCATATGATTGCAAAATGCTGAGTCCTACCAAGCCTGCTGCAGAGCTTCCATGGTTTTAGCTGGCCCTGCAGTCCAAACAGGGAATTTTCAACAGTTCACAATGATTCACTTCCAAAATCACCCACCAAATTATTTCTTCTTACAATGAATTTGATTCTTGGATGTGAACTGTCCAGTTTAGAGTTTGTTTTTCATAATGTGCAAATGTACAATAAGGTGTATGCTCAAATAAATTTAAAAAAAAAAATCTAAAAACGATTTAGGAGATAACCTTAGTGTGGTCCTATTCTACAATTTAGATACTTTTATCTTAAAAACAAAGAAACCCAAAACTTGTTCCTTTTAAATCCACTAAAAGAACAGGTATAAACATAGGTAGCAAAAGAAAGCAGGAAGGGGGGTTTATCTCACAATAAAACATGAAAGCCTATGGTTCATTGATTTCTCAAATCTACTTCTAAATAGAAATGTCTCTGTATTTGGAGGTTTCTTCATTTTGATGATTTTCTCTCATTTCAGTATATGCATGATATAGAAACAATAAATCTTAAGTTTTAAGCACAGTTTAGCAGACTGAAAAAACACTACAAAAAAACCACCACCACCACCACTTTGTTTTCAAACACTACATTATTTACCACAAAATTTTACAACAGTATTTAAACAATCAGGCAGCACAGACAAAAACATGCCCAGGATTTGAGACAACCAGGATCCCCACATACATTAAAACACACATAACCCAACAGGCATTTAGAAAACAACTACTAAACCCAGAAGAATTGGTGCTAACTGCACAGAACTGCAGTGATGGCTCAAGAGGGACTGGATCACTTCTGTTTCCCCACACCCCGTGCAAAACACTCCCTTCTCCTCGGAGAGGGGAAGCACCGTACTCGTTTCCAAGCAGGAACACGAGCAGCAGCTGGTGGTTTACAACCAGCCTTGATTTAGTACCAGAAACTTGTGATTAAAAACAAGGAAAGATCAAACCTTGGTCGCCATACAAGCGTGGGCATGAACACACACACACACACACACACAGAGAGAGAAAAGCCAAAACCACTATACCTAAAATACTAAATTATGTTTACCTACCCAAAAAAAATCATACGACAGTTTTAGGAAGGCAAGGCTAAGTGTGTACCAGAAACAGTGAACTACAAACTAAGTTTAAAAAAAAACCAAACCAGATTTTTAGTGCACATCACATCAGTGTGATGACACATCTGTAACAGCAATACAGCACACAGTGACCATTATACAGGCGGATGTCAAGAGGACGGTGCCAGGCTCTTCTCACTGCTGCCCAGTGACAGGACAAAGAGCAATGGACAAACTAAACGCAAGAAGTTCCACCTCAGTGAGAGGAAGAACTTCTGTACACTGAGGGTGGCAGAGCCCTGGAGCTGCTGCCCAGGGAGGGCCTGGAGTCTCCTTCTCCGGGGACATTCCAAACCCACCTGGACACGCTCCTGTGTCCCCCGCTCCAGGCGACCCTGCCTTGGCACGCGGGTGGACTGGATGATCTCCAGAGGTCTCTTCCAACCCCATTCCGTGGTTCTGTGGTTTCCGTACGAGCGCTCCAGGTACCTCCACTGAACTCCACTGAGCGGGAGCAGACATAAACCCGAGCGGCCCCGGAGCGGCACCGGGCACAGCACCAGCCCCGAGCCCCCTCACGGAAAGACGGCAGTGCCTCACAGCACCCACCCGTGCCACAGCACCGAGGCGGGCGGACAGACAGACAAACAGACAGGCAGACACACCCCACACACGGCACCCGCGATCGCCCCCCACGCACGGAGCAACGCGCAAGAGGGGAGAGCCAGACGGGGCACCCACCGCCCGCCCGCCCTTCNCGATGGCCCTCACGCTGCCTCGCCACGTCTGGTTCGATACCCGCCGTGCGACGACCCAGTAGTTCCAATGACAAGTGCAGTAAAATCCAATTACTCCAGAGACACACGGATGACTTATTTCAGAGCTGCCCAAGCCTGGGTGCTCTGTGGTAATAACACAAATCAAGCGCTACCACCGGGACTTTTCATGCCATTATTTATGCACGGAAATTCAAAGTTAGTAAGTTTCCAAGCACAGCACCTCTTTTAGGACTGCTGAGGATTTTCCATGTAAGTTTCCCATGCAGCTGACTTCTACATGCGTCTTCACCTGGGCAAGATCTTTTTGACATGTAGACGTGATATTTTTGTGTTACAATGAATATAATTCAGCTGTAGAACACATCTACCTGGAGTATTTTGCCAGCTTAGCAATGTGTATACAGAAATACATCAACAACGTTGATTTACTACATCCTTAAAACATGTTAGTTCCAGGATGTCCTTGAGTAAGGGATGCTGGTACCTGCCTCTTCCAATGGTTAGATCTCCGTTCTTGCTGGTTAGGCTTGGAAATACACAAAGGTCTTACATGAAAGAATATCCTGATTTAAGATAATCTTGACATATTCCCCATTTTGCAACATTTAGGCTGGCACCTTGCCCACGTCCCAGGCTGAACAGGGCTGGTGTTTCTTTCTCTGAGTGCAGAGGACACTTTGTCTGAGGAAGCGTCAGGATCTTGGAAGAGTTTTGGTTGGCAGAGGCCTCTACAAGTGGTCAGAGAGCAGTCACGCCTATCAGTGAAAAGTAGCATAAACCAGGGTTAACTTTCACAAGTGTATTGAATTGTGTTAGCAGACCTGCAGATGGATTTTGGTAGTACCAGGAGCGTGCTTTTGAAGTGAACCTGCCCATCACGGTGCTCTGGTTCACACCTTGTTGGTGTGAGCGAGGTGTGTCCCCTTTGCAGAAAGACCTCAAGGTGCACCTGTAAAAGATTAGTGTTAATTTCTGCCGGCCATGCTGTTCCCAGCATGGCTCGCAGGTTAACGGGGTCCGATGCCCGCGTGAACCAGCGACTGAATTGATGGTAACTGAGGTTTGCGTGCCTCAGTTTACCAGTGCAGCCCAACGCCTCCTCACAGCATGTAGGCATGCTGTAGCCAGCAGCGGAAGGTGCGGAGAAAAGAGTGGAAACTCTGTCAGCTGCATTCCAAGTTTATTTTCTCCTGCCCTCGAGAGGGCAGGGGCCAGTTAGCTTGAAGGGAAGCTAAAACAGAGAGACCCCGGTTTGCTCTCTGGCAGTCAGTTTTAAGGGATTACATCATGAGGTAGAGATAACAGAATTGACCAATCATAAAAGGAAGACACACGGTGGTAAACCAATAAAGATCCCTCAGGGGAGGAACAATATCAAACTAACAAGTAACAAGACAGCTAGAGGGTATTTCAAATCACGCTGGCCTGTTACAGGACTTGAAACTTCTGTGAGTGACATGCAAGGGGTATATTGCTATGCTATAGGACAGCAACAGATTAGTGTGTTCCAGCTGTTCCCAGGCATTCCTTCCCTCCAGCAGATCCCACTAGAACCAGTCCAAAATGAAACCTCTAGAACATGTATGGACCTCAGCAGTGCCTCTTCCGTGTGACAGAGCCTCTCTCACTGTCCTGCCCCGTGTTGGTGCAGCCTGTGCTCTCTCAGTTCCGCTCACAGGTGTGACAGAAGAGGCTTTTGCTCAAATACACAAATCCTCACCTGCGCCATCTCCATGGGCTGCACAGGTGCTGCTTCTCTCTGTTGGGGCACCACAGTATAAGAAAAATCTAAAGCTCTCAGAGAATGTCCAAGGTAGGGTTATGGAGATGATGGTGAAGGGCCTGGAGGGGAAGCCACATGAGGAATGGTTGAGGGCACTTGGTCTGTTCAGCTGGAGTGGAGCAGACTGAGGTCAGAGCTCACAGCAGTTCTGCAGCTTCCTCATGAGGGGAAGAGGAGGGGCAGGCCCTGATCTCTGCTCTGTATGACCAGGGACAGGGCCCTGATGCCTTAGGTTTTAACTTTTATATTTTTCAAATCCTGTACTGCCTAGTGTGTAACTCTGAAGTTTCTTGTAGCCTGTTAATTTCTGCTCTCTCCTGCTAGGTAGACATAAAAAAACCTCTCTGGGCCTGCTCTTCAAGGACACCCAGAGCGTCCTAGGTCCAAAAAGTATAAATCAAAAGCCTCTGAAAGGGGAGCAAGCTGAGGGGAATTACATCATTAAAGTGAAGGTTTAATTTGAGAATTAACCCTGATGTGCAAATGAACCAAACTTATAAAAGCATGAAGAACCTGTGACCCAGAGTCCATCTTGGGGTCCATCTTGGCAATAGCCTCTGGCTCCCCAGGGTGTACCTTTGAAGGCCTTTCAAATAAATACCTACTTTTATTCCCTTACTCCTGTCTCTAGTCTCTGTTTTTAGGTGGCCTCTTAAGGCATCAACCCGAGGGAATGGCTGGAGCTGTGTCAGGGGAGGGTTGGGCTGGATATCAGGAAAAGGTTCGTCTCCCAGAGGGTGCTCAGGCACTGACCAGGCTCCCCCGGGAATGGTCACAGCCTCAAGGCTGTCAGAGCTCCAGGAGTGTTTGGACAATGCTCCCAGGCACAGGATGGGATTGTTGGAGGAGTTGGACTCAGGGATCCTTCCAGCTCAGGATATTCCGTGATTCTATGAACTCAGGCCCGAGGGAGCTTACAGTGCAGCTGGTATTGCTCACCAGTGAGGCCGCAGCTACAGGCGGTGACGTGCGTGGAGGAAGCTCCTT
Source organism: Dicrurus megarhynchus (assembly GCA_013399195.1). NCBI lineage: Eukaryota > Metazoa > Chordata > Aves > Passeriformes > Dicruridae > Dicrurus > Dicrurus megarhynchus. The sequence continues at coordinate 780,402 of VXAD01002564.1, read as the reverse complement.
CTGCAGGTGCTCTTCTCCCACTGTTCCGGGGGCTTTCCCCTGTCTGTTATTAGTAATAGGGATCCTGTGGAGCTGGCAAAAGTAGATGTACTGTTTTGCAAAGGATATTATGTTCTTTCATCATCAGTTCTAGTGGTCAGTATCTAAGTTGTTAAAATGTATGTCGCTGCAGACAAGCGATCAGTTTTTTTCAGACCCGGGGGCAGACTCTTAAGGTAAAAACATCCTTTGCCAGAGGTGAATAAGAAAATGAGACTAAATACACACAGAAAGGCAGTTGGGATTGGTCTCTTCTCCCAAGTAAAAAGCAATAGGATAAGAGGGAACAGCCTCAAGCTGTGCAAGGGAAGGTTTAGATGAAATATTAGGAAAAAGTTCTTCATTGAAGGGTTGTCAGACATTGGAACAGTCTGTCAGGAAAGTGGTGGAGTCACCAACCCCGGAGGTATTTAAAGCACGTGTGGATGTGGCACCTGGGGACATGGTTTACTGGTGGATTTGGCAGTGCTGACATAACACTTGGACTTGATGATCTCAAGGGTCTTCTCCAAGCTAAATGATTCTGTGATTCTAAGAACTTGGAAAGTAAATCCTCACAAAACACTGCGAGCCAAATCCATTCGAACACCTATGAATTTTATGTAATGTGGTGGAAAATCAGCAATTCACCTAGTTAGGTAGAGCTGGGGAAAGAAAAAACCCAACCAGAAAACAAGGATGTTTCCTTCATAGATTTCCGAGATGTAGGCAGAATTCACTTGTCTAAACTCCAAACTATAATCTTGAGGATGGTTCCTCAGACACAGTCCTGAACTCCATTCGTGACATCTTTTATAATTGGAAGCTCCCAACACGTTTCCCATCTGATGTGGAAGCTCCTTGTCTGTGTGGGAGTGGGCAGCTCAGCATCTTGCCCATGGCTGAGCCCAAGGGTTAGAGCACGTGGAAGGAATGGGTGCATGGCTCTGACAGAATATTCCAGGGAACAGGCCCGGGAATTGTGGCTCCCAGCTGGGGATGCTGCTGAAGAAATCCCACTGTGCTTCTGTGACAGTCTTAGTGCACACTTATTCATCAGGTACCTTTTTCCCTTGGAAATCTGACTTTTCATTTTAGAGATTTATGTTCTATGTAATCCCACTGTTACTACTGCAATTATATATATATATATATGTATGTATCTCTCCATCATGCTGGGTTCAGTTGGTCCTGCAGAATTAGCATTGTACAGAAGGAATTACAAACCCTTTCTGCCCTAAATGAAATAAAAAACAGCAGGGAGAGCTAAAAATCAGAAGTTAAGATGCTGTTGCTGTCTTTGAAAAAACTGTTAGCATTAATGAAAATTAATTTTGTTCATATACCACAACTGATACTGAGAAAATGGTCTGAGAATTTATTCCCAGGAAGCTTAAATGTCATGTTTTGTCCTGCTAAAATACTGTCTTGCCCCAGTTTTGAAGCTGGGAGCTCCCTCCTCCAGGTTTGCATCATCAGTGGACACCCAAATGTTAAGGGGATTTCAGAAGTGAGTCAGCCACACTGACTGAAAATGTTTCAGGGAATCAGGAACCACAGAAAGTTGAAGATGGCTGTTGTTATAAAGCTAAATGAGTTAAACATTTAAATAGTTGCCCAAAACTGTTTTAACAAGCTTAATAGCTAAACAGCTATTAAATAAAAACTCTCTCCACATGGGAACTTTAATGAGGACATTTAAAATTTTTATTTTTTTTAACTGACTCACTAGAAACAGAGCTCTTGTACCTTATTTGCATTTTATTTCATATTTTTTAGTGCAATTGCAATTCACTGCAGAAGTTTTTGGCACTAGGTCAGAAAATCAGATCAGTCTCCTGGCAGTATTCCTGCCTGTTGTGTTCCTCATCCATGGTCAGTGTCTTGTCACCCGGCACTTGGATAATTCCTACAAACATAAAGCGCTGCCAGATCATTAACACAGATTTGAGACACCATTTATTATACTTGTTTCTTATTCAAAGGTGATGATTGAACTCTTCGCTGAACCTTCAATACATGACAGTAACTGGTGTTTATAGTACAGTTTGCCTTGAGTCTTGGCAGAACATGATCCCAGTTTATGTAAGGCACTGATTCTGAGTAGGTCACACTTGATATTTTTGCCCCATTTTAAGATGAGCACTTTCTCTTGAGTAGCTTTAAGCTGTAAAATAGGGAACAGAATGCTTTATGTAAGCCTTCGATAGCCTCTTTTCTCTAAACAACTTATACAACAACGTGCTAAAGGGGTAAAAATAACAATCAAACCTCGGGGCAGTTAAATAATAGCCTGAGACAGAGCAGTTAAAGGGTCTGTATTATTCCTGCTTTTTTCTCTTCTGTCACATCCAAAGCATAGCATGTCTTAGCTGTTTCCCAGGACATGGGAGATGCTGTCCTGAAGAGGATGTGGATTTCTTTGTGTATTTGCTGGGGCCAAGCTGGCCCCACGCACACCTCACCGACGAGACCTGGGAGAGGGAACACTGGAAGTCACTCTCTATTATTAGGGTGGCTTGTGTTACTTCACACAAAAACACCCCTAGGTGACTGCTCAGGGTGAGCCAGAGAATTTTTTCTGCTGAAACTTAATAGCAGGAAACTGAAGCAACTCAGCTTTGTAAGTACAGACAGAGATTTTTCATAACCTTCTCTCCCAGAACACAAATGTTTATGGTTTCCCCTCAGACCATGGTCTTACATGGCTGAAAGTACAGAATCAAGTATGGCTTTTGTGGAGGACATGTGAACAAGTTAGCTGGTTAAAAGAATTAATCTTTTTTAAAAATATATATTTCAGTCTTACTTGTATTTTCAGTGTTATTTGTATTTTATTCTGCTCGAAGGTCACTGGATTACTTTTAAGGGCACCACAAGCAATTTTGCTGACTTTGCTATAAATTCCGTGTCTGTGTATTAGTAAAATCTGCTGTCACTTTAAAGCAAAAGTTCTGCCCCAAATCAGAGTCTTTTGCTTCAAAAATTATATAAATAGCATAATCATACTGTCATTGGCCAATAGTAAAAATAAGCTCTTTAAAATTATTTCTGCTCAATAATTACTATGGAAGCCCCTCAAAGAAGCAAAAAACAGAACCAAAAAAAAAACCCCAACAACCCAACAAAACCAAAAACAGACAAAAAAAACCCCCCAACAACAACCACCCAACCAAAAAAACCCCAATTCAGGCTTCACTAACAACGAAGTGTGCTGTGCTGGCACAATACCAGGAGCATGGATTATGATCTGCAGTATCCAGCTGCGTTGTGATAGGGATATACTCTGGCCTTGGACATGTGGGAATCATGAACAAATTCCTTGCATGATGAAACAAGTTTAACTTGAGAAGAGCATCCAAATCCTACTTGCTCTCCCTCTCTAATCTCAGTACTGGAGCCACCAGGATGATAATTTAGTTTGTGATTTTCTAACAAAATTAAAGGCAGTCAAAAGGATTAACACTTTCCAAAGTGCCTGCTTCATTTTGGAGTCCAGGCTGGCAAGGTTTGTGCTCACAAAATAATTCACTTGCTTGTAAATCTCTTACCCCACAGTCTCTCAATTTGATGGTGCCGCTTCCGATTATTTTGTTTTCAAATCTTCAGTTTTGAAACAGCCTTTTTGTTCCCAGCAGAAACTGGTCATTTCTGAATGCCTAATGAGAGCCTAAAAATGGCATTTAAATAAATGGTACATTTTGCAAAGTTTCCTCGAGGCTTTAGTTTGATTTTGTTTATTAAAAACCAGGTAATATTGTCAGCAGAAGTTAACAGCAGAAGTGCCATGCAAGTTTCTCACCACTGTGTTTGAAGCCAAAAGGCCTCCTCTCCACATACTGCTTTTCAACCAGCTGAGTTGTATAAATAGTGAAATCTTTTTGTCTCATTTGTAAGGAACACCAAAGCATGGCATCAGCAACCAGTTTGCTTTGAAGACCATTCTTGTTCCTGGTTTCTTTGGGCTTTAGATAGGGATCTTTTGCTGACGTCAATGGGAGTTGGATGAGACCTCAAAGAAAGCCTGCTGGACTGAAGATCTTGACGTGCACGTCTAGATTGCCAGTGATAACACCCTGTCCTGATCAGAAAAGTCACTGACGTTCTTATCTGATCATTCACTAGTGTTAAATAGGTATAGTGAAGTCAGAAGTAGAATTAGGGAAACCAAGTGTCCAAAACTGTTGCAGTTTTGCACTCACAGGAAATCACTGCTCCCATGTCCAGTCTGTTTTGTGCACGGCCACACATGCACAGATGAGGTCGGGGGGAATGTCCTGGCATCTGCCTCCTCTTGGAGCTCCATCACCTCCATCTCCTGGCCTGTACAGCCATGCTGGAGGGCAGGTCCTGCACACCTCTCTGGAAGGAAGGAGGGAAGGTGTTAGCTCCATGTGTCTGTAACACTTGCTCTCTGTAGCTGCAGTCTCTCTTGCAAGATGTGGAGCAGGGGCTGTGGTTACACTTTTACACAACAGCTTCAAGGGCTCAGCGCTCACTCTGCTGATGAGCCGCCCTCTCATTCAATTCCAAGGGCAGGAAATGTAGAGGCAAGGGCAAAGATTTTGTCTTTGGAGCAGGGAGGATGGGCAGAGGCACCTGGAGGGGAAGGAGCTGCTGCCAGTGGAAGTGAACTGCCTGGGGACAGCACGGAGAGCCAGCACGTATTCCTGGAGGAGGGAGAAGCCGCAGCAGATGGTGGCTCACTAGAAACAGATTAAAGCAGCTGGTACGGAAACAAGATGTGGCACCGAGGGTCGGTTCAGATCCAAAACAAACTGTTCCTAGCAGAGCTTGGGCTTGGTTGGGAAAGGAGAGACCTGTGCTCATTCCCTCCTCAGCACGAGAAGGTTGAAGTCTGTGTGCCCCATCTCTCCTGGGAACAGGCACGGGCTCCGACAACCTGAGGAGTGGCGCTGGGAGGAGCAGGAGGCGGCAGGATGAGCTCTCTGCGTTGGAAAGATTCATTTCCTCTCACACCCACTGTTCCTGAGGGATGAAGTGCCCAAACCCTGGTGCCAGTTCAGTGCATGACAGACACACCACTTTGCCTTTCAGCTGTCCCAGTATCAATGCACCTGGAACCTGGTGGTTTTTAGGAGCAGACATTCCATGCTGCAGAGCCTGGCACGGCTGAACCCAGCGTGGCTCACAGGGGACAGGGCCTGCATGCACCTTTAGAACCCACTTTCACTTGGGAAATCCAGCTGTGGGACAGGCATTTTAGTACCTCTCTGACATTTAAAATTTAAATATGCAATGAATCACATTACCCTAGAGAAATGGGATCACAGAACTGTGAAGGTGGGAAAAGATCTCCAAGATTTGTTGGGTCCAACTTGTGACCGATGCCCAACTTGTCACCCAGACCAGAGCACTGAGTGCCACATCTAGTCTTTCCTTAAAAACCTCCAGGGATGGGGACTCCAAACCTCCCTGGGCAGCCCCTTCCAATGCCTGACAGCCTTCTACATTTCTAAATGCATTAAGCACTTCCTGAACTGCAAATGTATCCTTGCCTAGTCCAGAGCTGGGAGCCACTGCTGTCCTCACTCCCAAGACAGTCAGTTAGTTTTGGATACTCCTCCCTTCTCCTTCCTTAGGAAGATTGTCAGAAAAAGCCTTTTATTGCCCAAAGCATAATTGTTTTGCTTAGGTACCAGGCACACTTTGTACAAGAAGAAATGAAAAATGTAGATGTTTGCAGTGCCTCTTATAAACCCTAAGTTAAGATAATATTTTAAAAGAGATTTACTCATGCTGAAGGCATAGCCTTCATATTTTCCATTCAAGTGCTTTTTTTGAGGAATACCTGATTTGGTAACACAAGGAGGTAAAGAACTAAACCTGTATTTCCTTATGATGTGTAGCTCTGCCATACAATCATGCACAGTTAAGGGAAAAAAAGGGTAATCCCATTAAATAGAACTTGCAAAATTCTGTTGTATTTTTACCTTCCCTGAGAGCAGGAATTCTGGAGTGGAGGGAGGGATGCCTCCTGTTCTTCTCAGGAGGGCTCCAGACAAGGCCAGGCAATGGCTGCTTGCTGCTCTTGGCTTTCAGCTGCTCCACTCTGATCATTTTTTTACACAACTTTCACTGCATCTGCTGCTGCCGCTCTGAACTTGGCAGGGAAAGTGGAACAGTAAGACAGAAAGATTTCTATAGTGGATCAAAGGACACAACTGCCCATGGAAGCCTTTGCTGGATAAATTACAGCCTATGGGGAAGGTAAGACACTGGAGATCAGTAACCGTTTGAGAAGTAGCTTCTTCACGTGATTGCAGGTGGGGCAAGTCAAACAATATTTGGTTTCTCTGCTTTCTGATTGAGTGTAACAACACTGGGGTTTTAACTGTCTGTGGAATTCAAGATGAGAACCCACAAAATAGGATCTCAATTCCTTAGATGTCTCCCATTCTGGAAGAGAAATCCAGTACACCGGAGTGAAAGAAACAAAAACTGCGACTTTACAAAAAGAATGCTACTTTTATTTTCAAATGCTGTAAAAAGCCTCATATAAATTTTTATAATGCTTCTATGTAACTTTCCCAACCACAACTAATGAAACAGTCTAGGAAAAATATAGCAGTTGCCATTTTGACTCCAAGAACGAGCTGCTGTGAGATCCCAACAGTAAAAGGACAAGGTACGGTGTGTTACAACGCCTGTAATTGCTCGTGTTATTGAGAAAGTGAGAGCACTTCCTAAGCATTACCTGGGCTAGGCTGCAGCATTCCCTGCTTGCTGGGCACAGGAGGAATGTCAGCCCTGGGGAAGGAGCTGACAGCAGAGCTGTGTGCCATTCCTGGTGCGCATTCCTGGTGCCCCCAGCTGATCTCCCCCCAGCAGGTGCCCTTATCCCAGACTGTCTCCAACGGCTCAGGTGGGGAACAATTGACCTATAAAAATAACACTTCTATAACTCTCCAGCAAGGCAAATTGAACAGTGCAAATGCAGTATCAACAAGATTTGATTTCTGAATGCTGGCAATTTTTTTTTAACTCCTTTTGCACATGAGACAACCTCTGCTGATGTCCTGTACCTAAGGCCACTCACTCACACTGATTGGAGATGGAACGAAGTGCAAAAGCTCAGCTGCAGTTCCCAATCCAAGCTTCCTCCCCACTTTCAGGGAATTCTGATCCAGAATTTGGATTCAGGCTCTCCACTTCCATCGATGCACTCAAGTTTTCCCTGCTGGAATAGGTAAACGTCCCAGCAAACCTCTGATAACAATTTGCATACACAATTCCACGTTTTAACAAAAGTTTAACAAAACATACTTCCAGAAAATAAATTTTCACATGGTTGCAATCATCAAGCCATTTCAGGATCTTTGGTACTCCAAGAATAAGAAAAATAAATGGCACAGTGACAAACATTGCCAAAGGAAAACACACAACCATCCAAAGGAATCAGACAGAATTAACAAAACTAAAGATATGTTGCACTTCCATTTTTTTTTGAAAGCCAGTGTAGATTAACCTGCTGTTCTCTTTAATCCATTACAGTGTCACAGTTTCACCTTTAAAAAAAACCCCTATCATCCTAAAAGCAGTAGTTAATATTGTTTAACTTGACTTACTGATTAAAATAACGCTATGTTTACAAAAAAATTTTAAAAAGTCAACTACCACAATACAGGAGTTTATGCTAGATAGGCTGCAGGCTGTTTCCTTATGGATATAGCTCCTATGTGAGCACTGATATGATTAATCATCTGCAGTTTTAAATGAGTATTATCCTTAGTGTTGCAAATAGAAGGGTTGAGCTTTTTCCCGAGTTTGTAAACCAGTGAGTATGTACAGACATAGTTGTTTAATAGATAGCTTTAAATTAAGTGTGTATTTCTCTGCCCTTCCCTAACCCCCACAGGAAAAAAAAAATCACCAGTATCACTGCACATTTGCAGCTTCCATGAAACTGAGCTTGTCTCAACAAGTTTGAGCAGAGACTTCTTTGTAGGTCACGTTAATGGGGTTACTGTGCTCTTCTGAAAGGTGCTGTTTGCAGGAATTCCAATTCCAGTGCACACGGTGCCCCATGGATGAGACTGGAAATTAAAACCAATGAAAATTGTTTTCAATAGCAGTGTCCTTTGAGGCCAAGTTTGCAGCTCAGGATTTTTTTTTCTGCCTAAGCTTCCCTGTCTTGGACTCAAGGCCTTAGGAAAGGCATTTCCTTTCCTGAGAAGCCTCAGGAGCTGTTGGGGCACTGGCAGAATGATGTCTGAAAGGTAGATTTAAGTGAGTTATTGTTTTTGTACAGCCTTTGGATGGCCACAGGTTGAGCCTCACCACACTGAGAAGGCTAAGAACAACACTGGAGAATTTTAAGGACCTTGCCCCAGCAGCAGTACAGGGATGTTAATTAGTGTAAGGTTTGGGAAGCAAATCTGGGAGATCAAAGAGCTGTTCCCACCTCAGTCCAGCATTCAGGCAGAAGTTCAGCTTAGCTTTGCTCTGATATAACACTGGACAGGCCCTGAGGCACTGGCTACTCCTCTTTGAGAAGCTGAAGACTGAAACTGTTAGGTATAAATAACAGATATTAGATGCTTCAAGGGAGACAAAACCATGGAGGAAAGGCTGGATCAGGGAACACTACCTGCACATCACAGGCACTGATGCACAGAAATCTGGCTGGCAAATGGGCTCTTATGCAGCAGATGAACATCCCAGTGTGTTTTTCAGAGCATACAAATAATTCAGAACAGCTGATACCATAGTGCCTAACAGCAATAAATATTTCTCTAATGCCTTTATAACAGTAGTTTCCATATTGCTGCAAAAGCCTGTCCAGTGGAATCTTTCCTACTGTATGCCAAAACATCCTGTGCTCCACTCAGAGGGGGCTGCAGAAGTTTTAGGGTGCCTTTCACTGGTGTTCAGAGGAGGGAGACAGCAACAGTGACCCTGCTTGTTCAGCCACTGGAGAATTGTTCATTGCTGTACATCTCTTTTGACCAGAAAGTGACAGCAGAGATCTCTGCTGTACTGTGACAGATTCAAAGCCCTGCAGATAAGCTGTGAGTACAGGCAAAGAAAGTCACCAGTGACCAGATAACTGCAAACTGTTCAGGGAGTGCAACTCAGTCCTGACATGCTGCTGGGCTGATGAACAAAACCAGAGCCTGCACATGGAGGTATTTCTGCTTGTTTCCTCTGCCCAGGGGAAGGAGACCTGGCTGGGCTGTCAGGTTGTCACCATCCTGCAGACTGGCCACAAGAACATTTAGGTGGTCCCTGGAAATTGGGCTGCAGGCTCAGCTGATCCCTTATAATCCCATGGCCATGCCAGGTGGAGATACTGGAAGAAAAGGAGCCCACTGGAGAGTCTGAGTCTAGTGGGACACTCTGTTTCCTCTATGTGAGCAGAGGCTGCTGTTCCAGAGAGAAGAGGTTAGAGCAGGATCCCTTCTGCCTGCAGCTGCTCAGGGAGGAAAAGAAAGAAAAAGCACCAATCTGATCACTTCTCTAGAACACATTTTGCACAGAGAAAAGAGGATGTTTGAATTATGAGCAGCTCAAACATGATCTGCTTTAGAGCAGAGGCAGGAATGCAGTCTTGGAAACTCTGCCATTGCCTCAAAACTTCGTATCAGAATGTTTCCTTTCTGCTAAAAATATTGATATTTTTGATTCAGATTCCTTTTTTCTTCTGAAATTGTCAGCAGGCATCATCAATTCAAACAGCAATACTGCCAACTATCATTTAAAGCAGAAATACTACTGAACAGATCACAGGGACTGCCTCACTGCCCCACACTGTGGGAAAAGGGTCAAAAGGGACAGTGAGAAAGGCCTGGTAACGTCCTGCACTGGGGGCAGGAGAGGGCACACAGGACACAAGGAGGCCCAGAGGACACTGCTATTTAAAATAATTCCATGTGCTACAGTCACGGGGGATCTGCAGACCACAAATGGAACACCCCTGAGCAACTGCTCAGAGAGGTTTGCAAATGTGGACAGTTTTTTTTATACTGCACATCTAAACCCCACCAGGTGAGCGGTACAACAACAATGCTGCATCAAATGATATGTTTCCCTCCTGGGTGGATTAGATGGTTTACAGTACAAACAAAGCCACAGTACAGAGAGGCATAATTAACCGTTATCCACACGTAGGCAGTGCAGGAAAAGGGATGCACGTTCCTTTTATTCCAGTACCTTTGTATAATAAAGTTAACAAAAATATTCAAATATTAAAAAAAAAAAGGAAAGGAAAAAAAAAAAGAAAAAAAAAAAAGCCAGCTGGCACTGCCAACTAATTCCTGTAGTAGTCTTAGAAATCCTAATCCTGTAGAATTTCCGTGTGAAATCGATGCGCACCAGAGTCGATGTGTTGATAACTAACGCCAAGCGGGCCTGGTGATGCAGCTACCTGAGGTTTGTGTTTGCAATTTCCTTTGGGGGGTTGTGTTCTGTTTCACAACTTCCCAGCTTTCATGTAGGAAGGGATGGAGCCACGCTGGGTGAGCCCTTCAAACCTCTTGTAGGTGTAATTGAGGAAAACCCAGTCTTTGGATTTGTAGTCAGGTTCCGTCGTGTTTGGCACTAGAATTCAGAAACAAAAGCAAACACACATTAAAACAGTTAAACCCAGGCTGCTTCTGAGAGGACTTTTCACAGAGCTGAACAGCCCTGAACTCTGATTTCCTTAATCAGCAGAAACTCCTGGAAGAAATCCTGTTTCTAATCAGGTCAGTTGCCTTTTGTCAATGGTCTGAGTTATAATTTCAGGACAGAACTCTGAAGCAGAAAAAAAAGGGAGGGGGGGGCGTTTTGCTTCTTTTTTTCTTTATTATGTCTACACACTTTACTACACACTTTATCAGGCTTCCATACCTTGACAGAAGCCTCTAACACACCCATAGGATACACAGTTACAAACCCTGTGACATTTCTCATGTTCTGATTTTTAGGTATCTACATGTACAGTACCATTTTCAGTGGGTCTGAAATGCCAAAATAATACAAAGGTTCTTGGCATTATCCAATTATGGACTTAACCAGCTTAGGCACTAGAGATGAGTTGCTTTGCATCAAAAGGACAAACTTCCTCACCATTACATAAAAGCCATTTCAGAAAAAAAATAACCAACAGCTTTTGGATAATTCTTATGGCTGTTAACACAACTACACTTAGCAGACAGCAATTAATCCCTGTTAAAGGTCTTGTAATCTTCAAGTAGCTGAAAACAGTGGGACCTGGGACTATTTTTATGTCAGAGAACCAAGCCCTTTACATATGAAAATTTCCTATAACTTGCCAAGAGAAATCAACAATTAAAAAAACTCCTGAAGTGATTTACAGAGCCACTCAGGTTCATGAATTACTGTGTTAAGTAATCAACTGTCTGAAAATTCTTACCCACAAATATCTCAACAATTATGTTTGGCACAAACCTCAAAAGCCATTGAAGATGAAAAGCAAATCAGTGCATGATGTTTTGCAGAATCTGGTTAGACAGACTGCCTGGCAGAAAACTCCACTGCTTTCTGTGCTCACTACCTGTGCAAACCATTTTTACCAATGGCTTTGACTCTTAAAATCTCTGGGCTTTGCAGCTATGAGAGATCACAGGGTTACACTCATATTTCAAAGAAAATATAGAGACTTGATCTAGAGACTAACTTGATGAGGGCATCAGAAAAATTAGTATAAACAACAACAAAGGCCTCTGTGGAGCATTCTGGCATGTCACAGATGGAAATTTGGAATTTACAACGGCAGTCTCACCTGGCTGTAAAATGTCTGATTCAGGAAATTCATCGAAGTTGGAAGTATCATCAATACTCTTGATTTCTATAGGGATTGCAGCTGGTCTTTCCCTGCAAATAAAGATAAATGCCAGAAGAGTGAATATTGGGAAATGAGACATTAACTTACCGTTTTAACTCAGCTTTTTACACTTACAACTTCCCTTTAAAGCAGAGCACAGGGGTTCCACTGAGTGCATCACAGATGAATCTGACTGCTGTTTGCTGACACCATGGGGAGATTGTTTGGTTGCCTGTCCCTATTGGTGTCTTCCTGGCAGGCTTGGGGCAAACATCATTTTCCCATGAAGGGAGAGAACATTCCACACTTATCTGCCACACAGCCATCACCGTGATCTTGTCACCAGCCACCACTGTGGTTACTCTGTTTCACAAACCCAGCCCAGCAGGACTGCACTTGCAGCCAGAGCTTTACAATTCCAGTGCTCATCAGCCTGGACCTCATCCAAAACCTTTGGACTGTAGCTCCTCTTTGTGACACTCAGCATCTCTCTCCCAAACCAGGCAGGATCTGCTTTAGCACCTCCACAGGCACGAAGCCCTTGAGGGAGTTTTAAGGTGGCTTTTGAAACTGCCCAAGGAATCTGTCCTCCCAAAACATTCACACTGGGACACAGCCCTGTGGGAAAGGCAGTGATTTACACTGGTAAACTCATCACAGTTCTAATTACTACACTTACAATTAAATCCACAGCCACTCTACAACAATTTCTTTCCACTCTGGGCAGTCTGGAGCAATCTGAGGTATCTCAAGACAGTTAAACTCTGATCATTTCTGTGAATGTCAGCAAGGCCTGAACACCTTCAGTGTCACCCACCTACTGCCAGTAGCTGCCTTTCAAAATGAAAGATAAATTGGAAATAATTGTCCTTGACATCATACTACATGACACTCTTGCTTTCATGGCTTTTATTCTCCCTGTAAAACATGTGTGTAATATACATACCTGATATGTCCCCAGTCTACTCCTTCAAAAAATGGATGACTTTTTATTTCCTCTACTCCATTGCTACCAATTCTATTTTCTGAGTCGATACAAAACCTGGAAAAGGGGAAAAAACAAAGAGAATGTTATGATAAATTCAGAGAGAAGCAACAGTATCCAGTATGAAGAATTTCAAGAAGTTCTTTCAATTGTTCCACACCACTTGGGGTCATCAAAGCAACCCATTGCATTTAGGAAGGAAGGGAAATAGCAGAAGCAGAACATTGTTAAATCCCAAACCAAGAAGCTATGATGCCAATAACTGACACCTGTTCTAAACTGCTGCATCCCCATCTTCCAGGTTTGTGAGAAGTTGCTGCATGTTCTAGTAAGATCAGTTTGGAAAGGAGGCTTAAATCCTTACTCCTGAGAACTCCTCTGCATGTTCTCAACTATTTAAACATCCATGTTTCAAAGTCAAACTAAGAAGAATGGAAATACGTAGTAAATCAAGACTGCTCTCTGTGGTCATATTTCAGATCCCAGCAAGCCAGCCCATTCCAAACATGCCATGTCCCTATTCTCCCCCTTCCCTCTCCTCAGAGGTGCAGATGGTGCAAAGACCAGGGCCTGTTTCTGATCCAGCCCAGCTGCATAACCTCAGCTCAGACCCCAGAAGAAATTCTCAGTTTATAAGAAGCAGTCATGAAATAGCAGGAAGAAAAAGGTGAAATTGGAGACAGAGACAGGATTGGTGAGATGGGGACTGCTACCTGCTCGAGCAGGCCAGACAGGAAAAGCCTAAAATCCTGAAGAAGGAAAACAGGGAGGTGGAAGCTCTCTGACAGCAACTCAGTGACCTAGGGATTTGTTCCAGGGAGCAGCAGAGGCTGACCCTTCTCCTCTGGACTGATGCTGAGCTGGCTGGAAAAGCCTCTCAAGTATCTCATCCAGGAGATGGGAATACCAACATTTGCCTAGGAATTCATTAAATCCCAGCCATCTTCTGCATGTGTAGCACAGCAGGTTAGGCTAAAAACTGTCTCCAGTTATAAATTAAAGTTCTTTTGCTTGCAGTTGGGTGTCACTGGAGAAGAAAACCTGCCTGTATTTGGACTGCAGCCTGGCAGGCTGGGTGATGCCAAGGAAGCTGTAACAACGCTCAGCCAGAGCAGCCACAGGATTTGTCAGGCTCTGTCTGAACCTGAGCTTATTTTAGTTTGGATTTATCTGTATCTATCCATAACAAATACCTTTAGCTTTGTCTGCATCTCCCTTTAAGCCAAAACACACGTCGTCCAACTTGTCCAAGCTGTAATGGACAAAGTACCCAAAATGCCCAGGTGGTTGCTGTCCAACCTGTTTTGACCTCATTTTAGTAGATTACCTATAACTAAGATGTTTTACCCCAATTTTAACCCTTCTCCTTGTGGAGACAAACTGATAAATTCAAGTAGTCGTGTAAGTAGATGCATGAGGAAGACATGCTAACAAATACACTGAAATCTCTAAGAATTCCCCAAACACAGCCAGGACTGAGAAGGAAAAAATCCTCAGCAGAAATGCTGTACTCTGTCCAGCAGAGAACTTGGGATGCTGACAAGGAAGGTTGAGCAGAACACTAGAGAAATAGATACTGAAAATGCAATAGAACTGTTTTACACAAACTTATTCATGAGGGTTAGCAACAGTTGAATTATTTGAGCAGTTAGTATCACTAACTGGATGCAGGATAACTGTTTCTTGTATTTGTGATGTTTTTGGAGGTTACTGGAGCACTGCCTGAACTAATGATAAATTCTAGTTTTGTGAAGCACATTCCCCTTTTTGCCTGTAACAAAACTGTACAAGGCTATAACATTAGCTTTGAAAAGGAAAAAAAGGAAAAAATATCAAACCCAAAACCAATGTGCCCCCCAAACCCTCCCAGGACAAGAGAGCATTTCTGCCTGACCTTGTCACCAAAATCCTCACAAAAACCTCAATGCAAATTAAAAACTGGGATTTTGAAAGAAGTGAGTAAATCCAAAACATCCAAAGATTTCTGTTCAGTGCATTAAATGCTGGTGAGTGGTTATTTTCTTGCCCCCTCTGAGAAGAGAAAAATTCTGTGTTGATCACTTTATTTTTGGTCTGCTCTGTTTCTCCTTATACCATGGTACAAATCAAGATCATTCCAGCTTATTTCTTCATGTTAAACAAATGGCAAAGGGAAAAAGACTTAAAAAAATCCATCAAGGATGGTGACAGAAGAAGCCAGCCTTCCCTCCAACATAAAGCTTCCTTCACACAGAACAGGAATTTACCCCGATGGAAGATGACCCTGGCTGGGCAAGAGGCCAGAACTGGGTTTTTCTTACTGACCTTAGAATTAAATCCTTTGCTTTCTCCGAAATGGGCACCTCTGGAGGAAATACCAATGTTTCTTTCCAGTTCATAACTTTCCTGTAAGTCTCTTGGGGCGTTTCTGAGCAGAAAGGTGGATACCCTGCCCAAACAAATAAAAAATTAATAAACTTCTCCCAGGAGAGCAGCGACTGTGCCTCTGCTTTTGTCACTGGGGCTCCCAAATCTAACAAGTATTAGCCAGAGGTTTTCTCTCCTGAACAAATGGACCCTGTTACCTTTGAACAACTCTTAAGCTGGGGTTTTTAACATACCTATTAGCATTTCATACATAATCACTCCCAAGGACCACCAGTCACACAGCTTGTTGTACCCAGTCTGCATAAACACTTCTGGGGCAATATAGTCTGGGGTTCCAACAGTAGAATATGCCTGGAAAGAAAGAATAATCTCCTTAAAAGATAAATACTGTGGTTTTACACTTTGCAATACCTTTTCCTGGGAATTCACATACAGGATCTTGTTGTTTAGGTGAGCAAGAATGTTAATTTGAGAATTCAAAGGAACTAATATCCCAAGAATATTATTCTTTCATATCAATAAACACAGAGAACCTCGAAAATAAATGGAAATCATCCTCTTTAATGTGATGAAATCACAGAATATTGCAACTGCAATATCAGAAGGTCCTCTTAGCCAAAGTATCAGGTAGCTGCATTACAAAAATACCCAAGAAGTTCTATTGTTGTGGTCTTTGTTAATTTTTAAAGGCATAATCAGCTGTAGATTCCCAGGTGTGACACACATGATACACAAGCTGTGTATTGGGAATTTCTCTTTACTGGTGAAAAATCTTCCATGGGGCGGGAGGGAGAGAGAAAAAAAACCAAAATGCGACAAAAAAACCCCTCAAGACCAAAGCAGTCCCCCAAAAGCAGTTTTGCCACAAAAATACTTTATTTTCGTTTGTCTGACCATAAAGAAACACTTTGTGGGATTGAACAGACCCGGGACATTTAGGATTGAACCAATGGAAAAGTGAAAAAAAGTGGCTTCTTTTCCAACAGTGTTGATGCAAGTTGTCATTCTGGCCTTTTATTGTGTCTGTGGGACTGTTCTTCCCCACACAGTTCTGCCACATCAGCCTTCAATGGACTTGAGAGAAAGTCTTTTCAGGGATCTAATTCCAGGCTGGAATAAGGCTGTAAAATACAGCCCCATGAGGCAGCATGGTAGTTGCAATGGAATCTCATTATGGCTCATGAGGAAAGAAGAGACAACCCTGAAGGTTTTGAGGAATACTGCAGTAGATGACTTTTTTTAAAAAGAGTGTGGAAAAATAAAAGGTTCCAAAACTTGACAGCTGAGGTTTTTTGGTAAAAATCATGGGCAGGGATGAAAGTCTGAAATCCCATGGCTGACAGACACTTTGTTTTGGTTCAGTTCATGCCACAACTCCCCCTATTACGTGACCACTCCTCATCACAAACCCGGGCTGGAGCACTCCAGTGCCAACACCCTCCCACAGCCTTTCCACCACATTCCCGTTCAGCAGAATGGGAATTCCCTACAGTTGTCTAGAAAGGAATCCTGCAGCCACACATCTGCTTGTGACCGAGCTGCAGGAACCAGAGGCAGGAGTCCACACTGCCCAGAGCAGGTCAGTGCTGCAGGGAGCTCCAGACACACCTTGGCCCACACCTGAGGACCTGGGCCACGTGCTCACAAGGGAAACAAAGGCATAGAGAACAGCAGGGTCTTGCTATTCCAGCCTGGACCCCCTTCTTTTGAGTTATTTGTGATTTTGGGAGCTTGTAGAGAGTGACATATGAGGGCCTTGCAGGTTTTAAAAACCAGGAGCATTAGCACTGAGTTTTAGTTTAACATTTTCTGTAAATAGTTTAAAAGCAAAACAAAAATTATACATTATTTAATTAACTCACCAGCTGTCGCCTGTTCTTCTTCCATGTTTCTGCTTTCCTCTTTGAGTTCATATTCTGAAATGCTAATTTACAAAATAGTTATTAAATAACAAATGCATTTGTGAGAATTAAGAGAAAAAAGATTTATAGGGTTCCAGTTTTAAATAACTATTTTGTATATTTTGAATCCTTTAGTCTGGAAAAAAATACTTGATAATAACTGAAAATGGGAACATGAGAATAACTACTGTCCAAAGCACAGCTGAAACTCATGTAAGTAGGACACATCATCAGCAATTCTAAATTAGAACTTGCTAAAATTTTTAGATCAGCTTCTGAAAAGTTTCATGAGACTGTCACCGACTTCAATCTTTTGGCACATGAAACCCATGTCCCTCCTGAAAGAGCAGTTCTGTAACTTCACTAACATCATGAAAAATACATTAAAATATAGATACATTACGTGTATTCATATCTGTGTATGAATGTGCAAAAATACATGATCACTGCAGAAATCATAATTTCT
The DNA here is from genome assembly GCA_013399195.1 of Dicrurus megarhynchus. Classification (NCBI taxonomy): domain Eukaryota; kingdom Metazoa; phylum Chordata; class Aves; order Passeriformes; family Dicruridae; genus Dicrurus; species Dicrurus megarhynchus. Next base: position 762,877 of record VXAD01002564.1, on the reverse strand, counting down.
TGCCTGTAAATGTTCCCATGTCCCAGGGAACAAGCATTTCCAGTTTTCCAATTAAATGCAATCAGCCTGCCCCATCTTGCTTATCCCAGCAGAAACACAGGTACAATGTACAGCTGCAGCTCAAAACCATTTACATGCCAAACTAGGACAGCTCATACTCACAGAAGTCACTTGGTGGGTTGTGTGTGAGGTTCCTGTAGAACTCTGTTCTGTGGGCTTTCTTTAAACCTGTGCAGAGCCCAAAATCAGACAGCTTTACATGACCCTAAAAAAAATCATCAGAGAACATGAAACCATTATTTATATAGGTAGTGCTTAGGAAAAAAAAAAGAGTTTTAATCACTGCACATGCCCTCTCAGGCCATGATGGACTGGCACAGGACAAGCAGGGAAGCAATGACTGAACCTTGGTGTTCTGGAAGGGTCTGTTTTCTCTCCAGCAGGCTATGGCCCCCCAGGAATGGTGATATCTACATTTTCCCAACAGCTGAGGGCAGCTACTTTGTCTACTTTTGTTTTGAACTGGATACCACTGCGACTGAGAAAACCTCCAGGACAAAATTCCTTTGCTTTGTTTTGATGGTAACCTTGGCTTTAATCAGGTTTGCAGACATCAGTGCTAGATAGAACCCATCAAACCTGACAGACCTGTGCATGCTGTGATAATGCCTGGCCTCCATCATCTTAAAGATCTTTTCCAATCTAGATAATTCCACAATTCTGTGATGCTTACTAAGTGCATTTCATGGCCAGAATGGTCAGTCTAACTGAGGGAGCTTCCACAGGTGAGTGGGTGATGAAATAAATGTAAATGTAGGAATTGAACATTTAGCATTGTCTGAATTGTTCACAGCTACTTCAAGATGCATGAAAGGAAGAGTATCACCTTTTAATGTGTATGAACATGAGTATCTGGTCACCCCAAGTGGGTTGTCTCCCTTTAAAGCCTTGCCTTAAACGGCTAAAAGGCTTCTCAGTAGGATTTGGCTTTGTTTCAGCATATTGGTGTTCTCCAAGGAAAACACAGTGGCCATTCCCTGCCTTCCCTCCAGCCAGTTTAAATCTCTGGGGTGGCACCAGTGGCTCCCACTGCTCAGCAGCAGGATGTGCAGCCTGGGATCGTGGAAGCAGCAGCAGTTGGTGAGCCCAGTACATGCCTTGGCATCCAGCAGGAGGTTGTCTGGCTTGATGTCCCTGTGGATAAATCCCAGCTGGTGAATGGCATCGATGGCCAACACTGTCTCAGAAATGTAAAACTGGGTCTCCTCCTCTGATAAAGTGTCCTTCTTCATTAGTAAGGTCATCATGTCACCTCATCAAAGAGAAGAAAATACAGCTTAGGGATCAGAACATTTTAAATCACAAGACTAATGTGAATCACAAGACTATAAGAAACCCCAGTAGAATCCAAATTTAACCTTGTAACTGGCCTTATAGTTACTAATTATAAAACTATTACTGCAAGGACCTACAAACCCAACTTACTTTTTTAGCTGAAAATCCTAAACAGGAATTTTAATTGAACAGCCTGGGAAAATAGAGTGGATTTTTACACATGTTCAATTTATTGCACAAACTGTTTGAACAAGGGCTTTTCTTTTGTTTTGCTTTTACTGTTAACAGCTTCAGCCATAAAAAGCAGAAATTTCTATTAGAATAATTATTTAATTCAAGTCTATTTAATACCCCTTCACAACCTTTTTCCTTCTCCTAAAAAAATCAGGAATGGTCACATGACTGGAACTTCATTTAAAAGTGTGTTAACATTTTTATTTTCACTAATTATACAGCATGTTTGTTTCTAACATTTTAACAAGCTGCCAACAAAAGCTAAGGAAGAAGTACCTCAATCACCTGATGCCACAGCACCCAGCTTACCTCCAGGTAAGAACTCCATGATCAGGTAAAGGTTCCTTTTATCCTGGAAGCTGTAAAACATTTTCACTACCCACGCTCCATCTGCTTCAACCAAAATATCTCTTTCTGCTCTGATATGGGCCACCTAAAATTTTTTAAAAATTATTATTATTAAAGGGCAAATATTGAAATATTTCAACAAGGAACATCACATTACACTCCTAGCCTTACAGCATATTTTCATGACCTTTAGTCAAGGAACTATTTTTCTAGCTCTTTCCATGCTCATATTTTCCATTATTTTTTACAAGATCCTAGGGTTTCTCTGGAAACACAAAGCACAGCTTGTTAAGCTGGTTCTGTTTGTTAGAAAGGACTGACTGACTTTTTGGTGGAAAAAGTGCAAGTGAGTTCAGGAATATCTGACCTTGCTCAGGATATGCCAGTTCCAGCTAAGGCTTTGGAAAATATATGGAAAGCTGCTACTCCATAATTTGCTGGAAATTAAGAATAATGGAGATTGGAGGAGGGGTGTGTGTTTTCACTACAAGGTACCCTCATCCTGGAGGAAAAATTAAAGACATATGCATGGAAAAATATTTCTTGACAGCTGTAGGAAAAGCAGAAAACAATCTTCTGCATCTCTTCCCCAGTTCTGCTGGTGAGGAACATCTTCACATGAATCTTGTCACACAGGGTTGCATGGGGCAAAGGTTCTCCCTCTGCAGGAGACACTCCAGCTGGGATTTATCTGCCTTTATTTAGTCTCATTAGAAAGTATTTCTTTCCACTCTCCACTCCTCAATGCAGCTCTAAAATACAATAGGAAAACTTGGCTTTAAGATAGCCAGGATTTCTCCCAGCGCTACCAGGCTTGGAAAAAAAACCCACTAGATTTCTTTTTTTGTGTGTGTCCTCTGTTGCTCTCCATGGAACAAGCCAGGCAGTGAAAACTCCAGCAGATAAACACTCTCCAGGGAAGATCGCTGTCCCAAACTGGATGTAGAGCATGAGCTCAGACTCCTTCCCACATCAGGTTCTGAAATGGGGGCAGCATCACACAAATCCTGGCTGCTCTGCACACCATGCTGCTCCTCTGGTTCCCTAAATTCAGGGCATGGGCTGCAGGAGACAAAATAATCTGTGCCGGGGAAAAAAAAGTACCACTACTGCAGGGAAATGATGTGCAAATGATAGGTAAGGTTTGGACTAGTATGAAAAAAGTCGTCTTTTATCTCTGGAGACACCTACCCTTGATTTCTATGCTTTGTGGTGCTACAGTACGTGCTGTGTCCTCACAGTGAATTGTTAGCTAAAAAGTAAAAGCAAAAACCAAACCAAACGAACAAAATCAAAGCAAATAAACCCCCAACAAGATTAGAACCAACTATAAAGCAGACCCAAGGAAGACAAAGCTGATGAAGAATGTGATTTCTGCTGGTTTTCTTGAACAGAAAACATCAAATACCTCTGTTTTTACTTTGGCACAGGATTATTTTTCCAGAAGCATTTTCCTTGAGATGCAGTTTTACAGATTCAGTACTATAAGCTCCGTGTTGATAAGGGGAGAAAAATAAAATCTTTGTCACTATTGCAAATTGGTTGTAAATAAAGTATTTTTTAAAATGCAGTTACATGACCTTATTTCCTAACTTCTGCTCCTGTGCTGTGGTAGCAACGCCGTAGATACTTTGGACTGCCAGACCATTACAGGGGCTTTCAAAGGTGGGAAATATTTTCTAGACAGGGTAAGTTTGAAATTCAGGGGACTTATAGATCACAAACCTGCTCTTTCTCCAGCATATCTGCTTTTCTCAGTATCTTCATTGCATAAATGTGACCTGTATCCTTCTTCTGAACGAGGCGGACCTTGAATGAGAGAGAGAGAACCCAGTCAGTCTTCCCTGCCTCAGAAATCCACTGGAAGGCTCCCAACTGCCAGGCATGGAAAAGTTCTCTTGTTAAATTAAAAATACATTGAGAAAGGAATTATTCTGCACCATGTACAACACTGACACTAGGGAGGAACGGTTATTGTTTGAGGAGAAGTCAGCAGGCACAGTGAATTCCAGGTAGCTTGGACTGCGTAGGTTAAAATTCAGGAGGAGAAATAACTGATGTTACACATGGCAGAAAGGAGGTTTATCAAGAGGAGCTGTGCCACTGCAAATCCATAATTTCAGAAGGCCATGTGGGCAACATCACTGTGGGAAGCCATGGGAAACTAAGTGTCTTTCCAGAAGCCTTGGGAAATCAATGCATGTGATTAATCACTAGACTTATCTCGCTTGAAGAATGACACAAATAGCTGCCGTTCTGCAATAAAACAATTAATTAAATTGTAATTAAAATGCTTCATTACAGTGGTCAGTCCCATTTTAACCGGTTCAAGCAAGAATGCCACAAACCTCCCCAAATGCTCCTCTTCCTATGACTTTCAAAGACTCAAAGTCATCCAAGCCGAGCCTGGTCCTCTTGAGCCGCAGGAACTCCGTTTCCTTGCGAGCGTGCTGTGACCTGCGCAGCTTTTTCTGAGGACACACACAGAGGAATCCGTCAGGCGTTTGGCAGTAGAGAGTCAAGATATGCACCCTCCCTCCCTGGGAAGTTCTTCTCTGGAATCCCAATAGGAGAAAGACTTCTCCTTCTACATTTCTTTCTGAATTTCTCAAAGTGTGATCCTTGAGTATGGTCTTTTCTATAGAAGCCTCAGGCACAGTTTCACTTTTTTTTTTGGTGGGTGGTGGTACTTTATTTTTATTACTTAGTTATTAAAAAAAAAGAAAAAGAATGAAGAAAAACTATCATACTGGTCCAAAGTGTATCAGTCCCAAGGCCAAAGGCACTGCCTGAGGCAAGGACTCTTCATTTTGGGCAGCATGAAGGATCGATAAAAGCTGAAACTTGTACCCCACCAAAAAGAGTGATGACAGGCAGCAAGGAGCTTAGCAAGCAGCAGAGGTCCCGGTTACAGATCTACAACAAAGTCCATCTGGCTTATGGCAGGCAAGCACTCAATTCTGAAAGAAAAATCTGTCCAAATTCCACCATATATTTCGTCTGATGGAAATGTCACCGGGATTCACGCTGAGAGAACACAAATGCTGCTCCCAAAGATGCTGAGATCTCAGAGACTGCTAAGGAGGACCCTGGATCAGGCACCTGCCAGACTGTGCTGGGATTACAGCACCCTTTAAAGCCACAAGATGGCAACACACACCCACACTCATTTTCCCACTTCCCAGTAGTTCCAGCAGCCACAAAAACTAAAAAAGGACTGAGACACTCCTCCTACTTATTTATCCTGAAGGCAGACATGGTGTAATGGACCTCAGAAAAGCAACTTATTGACCAAAGTTCTGAGAGATGGCAACCAGACTGAGATTCCCTCCTCATCTGTATCCAAATGGAGCAAAGGTGTGATGGTTTATGGTTTAAATCAAGAAAAACTGGTGCAGCATTTTGCTTTCTACCCACTTCTAATGACATGCCACCTTTCTTTTTTCTTGCCAAATACAACAGCAATTTTAATCTTTGAAAAGCTTGCTATATACTTGCTGTTGCCATAAGAACTACAGGTAGCATGAAAAGCCTTGCAAGTATCAGTCAAGCATATTCCCAGCTTCCCTAATAAACAGGTTACTGACAGGGGCAACATTCATGCACAAAATAAAAATTACTGTCACGCTGGCTGATGTTTCTGGGAGCTCCTCAAATGCCCATTTGAAGCAGTGGGACAAAAGCAAAGCAGTTTGTAAGGTTACTTAACGCAGTATTTACCTCCTCATCTGCAAGGCCTTCCTCTTCCATAGCCACTTCCAGCTTCTTCTGCCTGCCAAGGGGAGAAACAGGGGATTGCACCTTCTATTATTTATTAAAACCAAACACAACACCACAGCAAGTCAACACCTTTGCTTCACATACTCCAATTACTGAAGAATTTGCCTCAGATGGAAATCTGAAGGCAGACAGCCCCACTCCACCCAGTTACTCATTTGTGAACAAAGCTGTGGAAAATGCAGAAGCAAATTTAAGCACATGCTTATGTACTTGCCGAATCAGGCCTTAAACATATATGAAAAAGGATGTCATTAGAGTGATTACATCTTGTTGAATTAAGGCTGTTTTTATCAATTAGGATTACAAACCAGAATAAAAGTGGTTTTTTTCCACCGTTTCTATCTCAGCTCCATCTCCCACAGCCCAGTCTGCTCCAGCTTCCATCCCCTCTGTGTGACACACCTGGTCCTGCCCCCTTCCTCCCATGCCAACTAACCCTACTCCCCTGGATGCACCACCCTCTCCTCCCAGAGTCCTGCCCAGGCCAGGGCTCACAGCTCCAACTCTTCCACTGGTGCCATGCTGGGTTGGGAGGCTCTGAGTGGGGAGCAAAGCCTAGGAATAGGTGTGATGTGGTGGCAGGGGGCCAGCACATGGCAATGTGGCTGCAGGACCCCTTTTTGTCCACCCACAGGATGCTCCTCTATAGCTGCCAGGGTGCAGCTTTCTGAAGGCTGGTCACCCCAAGCAGCAAGCAAGAGTTGAAAGGCTTGGAGCCAGGCTGCTGGTGCCTCTCTGCACTTTGGGAAGTACAGCAGGATCCTCTAAATTAAAGTCTATTCTCCTAACTAGAAGCAACTCCATTACATGGAATAATGACTAAATATGATCAAGAGAGAAACCCTGCTGCTTGACTGAAAACCCTTCAATTAAAAACATATTACCAGGGGAATGATAATTTCACACACTAATGACAATCCAACACAACATTCATTATAATCAAACACTTGGTGCTTTGACACTTAATTCAAGTGGCACTTCACCACCTCAGAGACAGGACTGGGCACTGCTGGGAGAAGCTGAGTGGTGATGACCATCACATGCTCCCATGCAAGGAGTACCAGGCAGCACCACTCAAGCAGAATTTACAGATGGGGATTACATTATCCCCCGAAGTCTTCCTGCCCACCCAAGAGCCTCTCAAACCCTCCATCATCAAACCCTTATTTCTTTGCTGCCCCTGATTTCCACACCAGCTCTCTGCCTCCTTTCCTTACCCCATCACCCCCTCGAACACCTCTCAGTCCTGTTCCCTATCTCCTATACACTCCCTCCTGCAGGGTCTGGGAGTCCTGACATGAGCTACATGGTGCAGAGCAGGAACAGACAGCACAAGCCACTGCCTTACCCCAAACCAAGCTCCCACCCCTCAGCAGCTCTGCAGAGTTCATTCCCTGGGGCACATGCAGAGGAATCAGAGGTCCCCAACCCCACATGGAAGGAGAAACCTCACATGTACTGCAAAATAAGACCCTGCACACAGCAGTTTCCACAAGGTAACTCGGAGGAGGTAAATTGCATGACAACATCAGAAGTGGAGGTCCTTGATCACCCAGACATTGAGATGTTCACAGGTCCCTCCAAAGACAGCCTGTGCCCTCCAGGAATTCACTCCCTGCCACCACACATAGAAAAACTTCCCAGAGCTGTCCCATCCCTGGGGATTGAAGTGCCCTTGAACAAACACCAAGAACAGCTGTAGAGGGGTGAGGGAAGCAGAAGCAGTACCTGGTTTCCCTCTCCTCGTGCTGTATGATTAGGTTGCTGTAGAAGTTCTCCAGCGTGAGTTTGGCCACCGTCACTCTCTCCCGGGTGTGGTTACTCATGGGAAAGGATGTTGTAGTCCCTGCAGTCATCGCCATGGTAACATGTACTGAAACAGAGCAGGTCAAACCATTACTCACCTCAAAAAGATAATTAAAAAAATATATATTCCTCTTTCCCACTCTCCAGCTCCAAATTCTCAGGCACTCCAGAATTCACAGTAAAGGCACTGGTTCTTTAGATATAAGAAACTCCATTAAAAGCTGCCTTATAAAATTATCCCAAGATAGCAGGGGGATGTGCTACCCACTCTCTAAAAAATAACATGTTGGCAAAACAAAGAGTGAATCATAGCAAAGAGCACTGCATGCTCCAGGCAGCTCACCCAGCTGTGCTTGTCCACAAATAAGGAAAATGTCCCTCTGGCAGACCTGGGCCCAGCCTGGGGGAGGGAAAAGGAAAAGGGGAAGGAGGGGGAAGGATCAGGCAGCTCCCAGAGCTGGACTTGTCACAACTCTGTGACAATTTCAGACTCCAGAAATTCTAGATGCTAAAAAAAATGCTGGGATAAAATGAGACAGCAAATGGACCCAATCTCTAACTCCAGTCCAGAGGAGAAGTTATTTCAAGGATAAAGATAACCATCAAATATATTTGAATTTTAAAGCTGCTCCACAAAGCTACATCTGGCCAGGTGGTACTTTTGGCTTAAGGCACATGGTCACTGGGCACCTAAAAACTGGAAAGAAAGAAGAAAGAAAGAAAGAAGAAAGACTGCTCTCCTTCAGAGCTTTCATCCTGAACCCAAAGAATTTGGATGTACTGGAACAACACTTTTTAATGCTGAAAAAGACATCTCAGGGCAGCTCTGAGTGCCCTGCAGCTGATCCAAGAAAGCCAGGGGAGATTAAAAAAAGCCGAAAAAGAGCACAGTTTGTCCTAAGATTCATGCCCTGCCTGGAAGTGGGTTGAGGCACTTGAGCAGAGCCTCATGCAAGAAAAGCATGAAGAGCAGCATCTCAGCCCCACTCTCATTTGGTCAGGTTGTTTTGAGGTTAGTTTTGGAAAATTACACAGAAATACACATCACAGAATGTGATGGCCTGAGTTGGAAGGGACTTCAAATATCTTGTTCCAGCCCCCTGCCATGGGCAGGGACACCTTCCACTATCCCAGATTGCTCCAAGCCCCATCCATCCTGGCCTTGGACACTGCCAGGGATGGGGCAGCCACAGCTTCTCTGGGCAGCCTGTGCCAGGGCCTCAGCACTCTCAGAGTAAAGAATTTCTTCCTCATATCCAATCTAACCCTGCTCTCTGTCAGTGTGAAGCCATTCCCCCTTGTCCTGTCACTCCAGGCCCTTGTCAAGAGTCTCTCTCCATCTTTCCTGTGGGCTCCCTTCAGGCACTGGGCTTCCTTTTTATTATTTACTTAATCCTTCTATTTCACCAGGGGATTGTGCAGAAGACAAATCCCGACTTAGGCTTAATTTAAGCAGATCCTAAAAGCTTTTAAGGTGAACTGATTAGGGGTTTCATACAGAAGAAAACTCGCACATCCACAGTGGGGCAGGAGGATCGCTGAACTCTGCTCCAGGCTCTTTGTTTTGATTCTGCCTGCTACACTCTGAGAGGGTGGGATTTTACCCTGTGGATTTGTCATGGCATCTGATGTGACAAAAGGATATTTGTTGCCAGAAACGCAGCTGCTGTGTCCCAAATAAAGGCGTTTTATAGCATCATGTAGATATTATTTTAGATTTTTATTTTGAAGTGACAAGAACTTGTTCTTTTTGAACAAGACACCAGAATTCTGAGAATAAAAATATATCTCTCCATAAAGGCACAAAGAGGTTTTAATAGCACTACAGCTGCTTCAAAGTGATGCCAATATTTCTATTTTTTAATCAATCTTTTATCCCCTTCAGTTTTCTACTAAAGAAAGATGAGGTCTGTCAATTCTGAGTAATGTTTACTAAAAATTAACGGTTCTATTCTTCACACAGAGACATCCCCCATGTTGGACACATCTCCAAAATCTGAGAACTTAGCACTGGTCTCACTGTCGTGTTTATTGTACAATTTTACACTTTTCCCCTCGATAGGTGGTAAAAGATAAATACAAAAAAGTTGATAAGAGCAAATCAAACAGAGCAACTGCTGACCACTCACCAGCATCCGTGATTAAGTTATTTCAAGAAATGACCTAACAGAGTAAAAACCTGCCTTCTGATAATTTTGGAACATCAGGATAGAGCAGCATTAACCCAGGCTTGAAATGGATTAACCTTTACTTAAGGTATAGCAGGCACACTCTCGCACCGGATGTTTCTCCTTTGCACGTCTTGTATTCCTGGTAGGATAAAACAACACTGCAACTTGATTTCCTGTTCATTTGTTTTCCCCATGCTCTACACTCACAAATGCAGACAGCAAATCCAAGTCACTGGGCTTTGTTAAACTTATAAAAAGGAGATCCCAATGCCAGCACTGGCACCCCACACTATGAACAGCGGGGCTGACCCTCGTGTGTTTCACAGGAGGAAAATACAGATGAGTGTCCCCCAGTTAGCTCTGCCACTGTGGGGAAAAAACCAACTCCAAACCACCACAAAGAAAATACCTGTAAAATCAATAGATGCCTTAAGCTCTCCAGCATCCCCAAAGTAAATGAAAAAGAGCACAGACCTGGCAGGAGGCACGAGATATCCCACAAAATCCTAAGTGAACTCACAGCCAAGAAAACCTCTTCAGCCTTTTTCCTCCTGTGTCTCTGCTTCCACTAACGAGCCCCCAAACACAGCACAAATCCACATCCCAGACAAAATATTCAGCTGGGAGTCACCAAGTACAGTCCTTAAGCATGACCTTTATAAACAAATGATGCAGAGGGATGGGGGCGGGAAGGAAGGAGCTTCAAAATAGGACCTTTTATTGACAGCACACTACTTGTACTGACCTCACCACATTAACGGGAATGCTTTGAAAAGGTGCCACCCAGAATTCTTGGAAATGCCCTCACAAGCCTACTAGTTCACCCAAATTCATGCCACTTCCATAACGGAACCATTCCACTCCTGCTGCATCACCAGAATTACTTTTGGCTCCCTGGACCACAAAGAAGGGCATATTCAACCAGCTGGCCACATTTAGCCAAAACTCCTCTGGCTGACAGGGATCTTTCTGAAGGGCCTGGAACATCCCCAAGCGCGAGGAAGAAAGACATCAAACGGATGTAATCGACAGGAGCCGCTGAGCCTGCGGGACCAGGGCTCGGAGCTGCCAGGAGCAGGGATGCCATATGTGCTGCCTGGCCCAGAAAACGAGCCCGTGCCTCCCGCAGGGATGGCTCAACTCCCAGCCTGAGCTCTCCTGATGCCTGCTCGGCACCTGCAGCACGGGGATGAGCAGTTATGGATGTGCGGCAACGGGGGCAAATCTTGCCACCAGAGGCAGGGGGGAGAACAGCACAGAGGGCAGGAGAGGAGGGATATTCCCAAAGGATGAGGGAGAGCAGGGAACAGCTACAGAAAGGGGAGAGCAGCCAAATGCTACTGAACTGGAGTTTTCAAGAGATGTCTCCAAGCAAGTCTCTCCTGATCCATCACTGAATAGAGTATTTCAGTTGGAAGGATCCTCTCCTTCCTGGTAGAAAAGTGTTGCCTAATCAAAACATACATTTGACCTTTTTATTCCTAGATCTTTCCTGACTGGGAAGCAGAGAAAGGCCAAGCAGCATTGACTACAACTTCAATCTGCACTCCCATTTGTCACAACAGCTCTAAATCAAACTCTGCACCTGTTTTCCTGGAGTTTCCACTGTTTAAACCCAGATTCTGCTACACCACTGGTAACTCCAAACCCCACATCCTCCCTGGGGCACCTCTTGGCACCTCCCACAGCCTGTCATTAATGTTTTCATTAGACTACTGGATTAAGTCTCCTGTTAAATGAGCAAAAATCACTGAGGCATCCAATCCCACCTGCTGCAGCAGCTCCAAAGAGGAGAGATGGAAGAAATCAAAGCAAATGGAGAAGTGCTCTGCCCTGAAACACAGCGCTTTGTGGGATCGCTTTCTAATCAGGAAGGGATAAGAAAATAGAATCCAAGTCTCCTGCACAGCTGTGTCAGTAAGACAAGCCACAGGATGTATCAAATCAGGCTGGATCTATACTATCAAACTAATCTGGACCTAAGTCACACAATGGAAATATCATTTTTCTTTTTGAAGCCACGTGTGTAGCACAGTTATACAGTAGCCCTAGAATAAGTTTACTCAGGACTCAGTGAATATTTAAGTTAGGGAGCAAACCCCACATACAATTCTGCCAGAGAGAAAAACACCCTTTTCCCTCATGACAGAAGTATGCTGCTGGGCCTCTGATTTGGATTTACAATGTCAAGCTACACACATGTTCAGCAGGACAGGGAAGAGCAATCCTCCCTGCAAAATGACATCACAGAAAGACTGATAATAATTTTAATTTATCCACCCAAGCACACCCCTAAAGCCCAGCAGTTAGGAAGGCAGTTTGCTGTTACAGTAAAAACTGCCAAGTTTATGAAGTTTCCATTTAACATTCCAAGGGAATTTGCCTCTTGAATGAAAGCCTCTGGATAAGGCAGATACCAAAACATATTTCTGCCTTTCAAAATTCCCGTTTTTTTCAGTATGACATTGAACTTGCTCCTGAAATGAGGTATGCAAATGGCATTTTCCAAGAATTAGGAAGTGAAAGAGAAAGGAAAGACGAAGCAAACACACAGAGCACAAAAAAGTGGGTACCTTCAGAAACTCCAGCTGTCACCACCGTGCCCAGTGCTGGGGCTCTTCTGGGTGAGAAGTGAGAGCAGACTCTGCTTGGCTCCTTCCAGACAACACAGCCCAGCAACTCACCAAGCTGGGCACTAAAACCCACGGCTGACAAGGATTATATTCAAAAAGATTACAAGGATTATATTTAAAAAATTAGGTGCTATCTAGGAAAGCAGCACAGACACGGCAAAGCTTTGAGCATGAGCGCCAGCCCCGCTGTCTCCAAATTGTTTGAATTCTCCTAAAGAGAGACAGGATATATATAAAACTGAAAAAAAACAATCCACCATACACAAATAACAGCATGATTCACACCAAGGGGCAGTGGGCAGGGCCAGACAAATGAAAAAAAACAGCCCAAGGCTCATCAGGATGATGTGGTGGGACATACCCTGAGAAGCTTCTGAGACATGCAGCTGTATGTGGGGTGAGCAGAGAGCAAAGATAAAAATGCTGTACAACAGCTGATAGTTCCAGTGAGGGAACAGAAAGAGAAAGTGCCATCAGCCCAGAGGGAAAATGACTTTCTGCACTACAGTTTCTGCTAGCACAGCTTTGGCAACTGTGCTGTGCATATTTTCACCACCCAATTGTTTATACTGAACCTCCTCCTGCTGAGNTGTCTCTGCTCTGGGCTGGCTCCAGCAGCTCCCTGTCCTTCCTGTGCTGGGCCCAGGGCTGGATGCAGCCCTGCAGGGGGGTCTCAGCAGAGCGGGGCAGAGGGGCAGAATCCCCCCTCCCCTGCTGCCCACGGGGCTCTGGGCTCAGCCCAGCTCACAGGGGTTCTGTCTTATTTCTCTGTAACCCACTTTAAACCCAATTCCAAAGCTTTTGATTAACCTCCAGAAACACTCAAAACTCTGCAGGACTTTGAAGTTTCTGAGCAGCAGGCTGACAAGAAAATCCCACTAGTTCCACCTATGTCAATCATGGGCCAGTATTTTTCAGTTCTTGGGGTGTGATCTTAATATTTGTGTTATTTTTAAATACAGCTTTCTGTACTTAGAACAGAAGCTTGTCCAAAGTTCAGTCATGTCAACAAAAAACCCTTCAGCTCAATAGGTTTTGACCTGATATTCCCATTCCAGACTCAGGACACTGCTGCCGTTACGGAGGTTCATAATTATCAGATCAGCATGTTTGCCAGGCACTGCTCTGGGGTATGTTTCAGACAGAAGAATAAATATTTTGTTCCTCCATAGTTCATGTTTTCAGAAGTATCACCATTCATAAGATTTAATTTAATCTGCTACCCAAAGGAAGCAACACTCCCTGCCAGATAAAACAAATCAGGTATTTCATGTGCAGATTCTTCTTCAACATCAGTGCCAGGACCAGATCCTTCTGACACCCTTCAGTTTTTACAACAGTCCCCCTTTGGGAAGGGAAAATGAAATAAGACTGCAACATGGCATCACTGACACTCCAGCATTTCATTTACCTTGTTTATTTACTTCCTCTCCTTTAGCTTTCCTTCCTCAATGTGCATTACGGTTGAGTAAGGTTTGCTACTTTGAAGTTACAGAATTAATTATATTTGTTCTATTTAAAGTACCACTAAGAAACCGAGTAAAATTAGGCCCATTGGAACAGGCTTTGCTATTTAAAAGCCAAAGATGTTCACATGTTTCAGCCATTTTCAGTCATTCTTTCCCCATAGGGCATCTGGGTGAGGCGCCCGTTATAGTCACAGCTAAAAGCAGAAAGTGCTCCGTGACTCGTGAACCAAAAGGACTGGACACTCCCAGTGCCTGATCCCCAGGGCTGTGAGAAAACCCTGGGGAGACACTCCCAGGCACACTCTGGATGCAAACACTGCAGGAGTCCTGCAGCCACGGTGGTGATGCTGCTGATGATGATGACAGCAGGGAAACCCGGGGGACAATGAGACCCAGAGAGCATTTTAGGGTGTCAGCAGCCGGATCCAACATGCTCCCTAAACTCCAGAAGAGTTTAATGCACCCAAAAAAGACGCTTTCAAGATGAAGGAAGGTACTTTCCTGCCTTGGGGCAGATTCCTAAAGCTAAAAACATCCCAAAATGTCAGTGTGGGGCTCTGATTAGAGCAGGCAAAAAAACCCTCTGCCAAACAGCAGGAACCCCTCCCAGCCCAGGCTGTGTGCATGCCATAAGCTGGCACAAGCCAGGACTGTCTCTGAAAGGAGCCATCCCATTTTCCATCCAACCATCTGTCTGTTTCCCTCCCGCTGCCGCTCCGCGCTTTGTGCCAGTACAAGAAGCTGCACGACCCACACTGAGGAACCATTACCAGGCTGACATGAATTCTTTTAAAAATAGTTTGGGTGAGGCTGGTTTCACCTGCAGGGATTGACAAGGGCCGTCCTGCCCCAGGCTGAGCCTGCTCCGTCCTTCCCACAGAGTCTGTCCGAAAGCGGGAAATAAGCAGGCAAGGCCTCCTCGTCTTTTAATCTGGCTCGCAGAAATTAATCTCGGAAATCATTCCAACACACCCGCAGTAATGATAAGGAAATATTTCCTAATATGGAATAAAAACTGAATCTTGGAGTTGTGCTGCACTCCAGGATTTCCTGCTATTCAACACAGCTGAGCAGCAGAAGTCTCCCATGAACAGCGGCCGAGATTCAGCTCTGTGCTGCTTTCGACGAGCAGCAAGCGCAAATTCATTTCCCTGACAGGAAAAGGTACAGGCTGAAACTATGTATGGGTATACAAGAGTATATGGGGGAATATACACATAAACTAAGTCTACCTACACCTAGGTAAGATACAAAAACTGTTTATTTCCCTTAAGAGTCAATCTTTTGTCCATTTCAAATAGCAAAGAAACTTTTGATCCAAATGTTGTAACCTTGGCTTTCACAAACAATTGGAGATTGGTCATCTAAAGTTTAGAAAAGCAAATCCACTAATAAGGTCACTTCCATCTCAGCTCCACTTGCCTCACCCTTGGGTGATACCATTACATTCTTTATGCTCCACTGTCAACAGCTCTGTCCCAAAGTGAGGAGCACATTTGGAGACATTCCATATCTAAAACACTCACTCAGAACTGAATGACATGTAATGACTTACCAAAACCTTCCTGAGCTCAGCTCTTTCAAACAACTCATTTCATTTTCTTTACTTCTTAAGGCAATCCAACCATTGGGGTTTAGCAGTACCCACTGAAACTGCCTCACCGTGCACGTGTGTGTGGCTGTGGGCAGGACTCCCCCACCCACCCCAACCTCATGGAGAGAGGGGACACACAGGCGTTGTACTTCTGTTCCACCAGCAAGGATGGAGGGCTAGAGCCCGGCACAGGAAGGGAACAGAGGTGCTGGTGTCTCCACACACTGCTGTCTTCCAAGGAGTGCTCCAAGTGGGAGGTCAGCTCAGGACAACACTGTGGATGACTAAATGAAGCATGAGACATGATGAGGGAACCAGACCTGCAGTCCAACGCAGCCACTCCTTTCTTCCAGTGTTTAACACTGGGTGCATTTTAATTTCTTGGGGACAAGAGAAATCAGTAGCTTGCTGGAAAGCCAGCAATGCTCTGCAGTGAAATAGCATTTCATAGGTTGCTTCAGCTCACTTGTATCTGTCCTTCCTCCTGGCTCTCCCCAAGTTTCACAGTGCTGCAAATCTTTGTCATCTCAGAAGTGTCTAAAAACAGGAAGCTCTTCTATTTACTGGAGTAATTGCATTCCTGTGCACTTAAGCATTTTCACAGCTTTTAGAAGGTACTTGCATCCAGGCATAAGAAAACATTGTTTTAAGACCTGTTAAATTAACTGACATAAAAAAAGCCCGTGCTAAATATCTTGCTGCAATGTTTTGGATCATGAAATAATTACAAACAGAGCAAGGTCAACAATCATAAATCTGCTTCCTCCTCAGTTATTGGTTTTCTGGATAACGTCCTACTCAGGTCCAATGAAAAATATGGCCTACTCTAAAACATGTACAACTGTCCAAAGGTAACAGTCAACCTCAGGAAATTTCTCTACCTCTTTTGTGACCAAGAGATACAAATTAGGACAGAAGCAAAGAAGCTTCTAACACAGCACCAGTATAAAGTTTCAAGGAAACGGTATTACATTTTCAGATGTCATCCAAGAAGCTCTACTCTCAGATTTTAGGTATTTTGTAGAGCCCTTCTACTTCCTAAGGAGCCTAGGGAAGCAGGACCTTTGGGAATTAGGAGGGACTCTTGCATTTAAGAATGCTGGAGAAGGAGGCACCAAGTTTGCTTTTTTTTTTTTTCCCTGATGTATGTTCAAATCCCTGACTCTTGCCAAGCTCTTTTTAGAGCATATCAATCAAATTAAGTAATTACACATGATAAGTCTGTGCCAGCAGAGGAGCTGACTGCTAAACGAGATGCAGAACATCAGTGCCCGGCCATGGCCTGTGCAGTGCCTCCAGTCAGGGTTAATGAGCACAACAGATCCCTCTGGCCCTGCAAAACTGTAAATGCAGGTAGTGCCTGTTGTCAGTGTACACAACACTGCAGAACAGATGTTTGCCCATTCAAATCCCACTACAGCACTTCATTCCTTTAACTGGGATTTTTGGAGCAGCATACAGCTGTTGGCACACAAAGCAGACTAACCTGGTGAGGCTCAGAGATAAAGAGATGTGTGTGGTTTCTTGACGTAAGAGAGGAGTGCATGGTACCACCCTCCTGGTGCCTGAAGCTGGGAAGCAGATTTGGAATGGTGGGGATGGAGCTGAGACATACTCTTACCACCAAATCATCAGCATCCCTGGCCATCAGTACCAAAGGTGGAGAATGAAGCATTATCTCATAAAGGAACCATAATGGCAACATCTAATCCCCACAGTGGTAAATAAGGAAAACTGAGAAGAGAAAGCTTTACCATTGTGCCTTATTATCAGCCTGGCTTAGGGGAGAACAGTCAATACAACTGTGGTCCTGTATTTCAACATTTCTATCACATTGAGAAGGTATGTATCACAAACACACAGCCAGGGGGTAGCTGGGGCTTATCCTTCCGAGATTTAGAGGTTTAGGTACACAGGAAACAGCTCTTGCAGAGGCAGAGTGCCTTGTGATATCTGCATCCTTTCCTTCATGTCCCAACTGCTCATCTCCTCCAGGGCTGAAGGGCACCAGGAATGCTTTGTTGTGACTGTCTGTATGTACACATGATCCCTCCTACACAACTGCATATTCACCCTTCTAGCAAGAGAAGAGAAAGGCAAAAAAGGAATTGCATGTAGGTGAAAGATGATGAGGTTTGTGAGGGGCATTAGCTCCCTGTGAGAAGTAACTCTCCAGCCTGGGCCTGGGAAAGTTGACTCAGAATGGGTGTTGTTTTCCTTTAAATTAATCTCAGATATTTGATTCTATTACCTGGTTTCCAAGTTAAAGGAAAAGAGAAGCAAACCGGGGTGTGGATAAAAGTTCTCGCTATATCCAGCTGCAAGGGAGGAAGAGGGAAAAGGAACAGATGAGATCTGCTTGAGTTTCTATAAGATGTTAAGGCTGTATATTAAACGTGCATGAAAGGGTAGGTTGCCAGATTAAAAATAAATAAATAAATCTTAAAGTGCCCAGTTTCCTATGCTTTCAAGATGAAATAGATTATGGCAAGAATAACAGAAAAAGATAACAAATTCTCTAGGAGCAAACCTTTCCCTGTTGACTGAGAAAGGAGCAGAACTCATCAATACAAGAAGGACTCTTCATGGAACAGGGGTCACCTCAAACAAAGGAGAAGAAACTCTTGTGTTCCTACAGAATGGCTCTCACTGTTCCTTTTCAAGGTGAAAGTCTCTACTGCCCTGTAAGGTGACCAAGCATCATTGTGCCTCCATTTCTTTATCTGTCAAGTGCAGATAAATACAAGTGGAGTTACCTGCAGGAAATCTGAACGGAAATACCAGTTTTGTACAAACAATGGGTCAAGATGGAGACTGGTGGAATGGCAAATAAAGAAGTCTTTCAGGCAGCCATCTGAATTGCTTGACAAGTTGGGTACAAGCAGCTATTTCCTGTAAATAGTAACCAGAGAAAAACCCAAATAAGCTGAAGGAAGAATGAGATCATTTCCACTTTTGAAATATTATTTAACATTTCCTTATGGGGATGGGCCCTATGCTCAAGGCCCTTACACAGAAAGGACAGACATTGCTGCCAAGTCCTGCTTCAAGGACTTGTCAGTACAGGTCTACAATTGGTTCTTAGAAAGACAAGTCCCTTCCTCTCCACTGGGATGATCCCTCAAGTCTCAGCCACACACTCCTACAGTTTTCCTAATAACACAGCCACAGGCCAGTTAGGGGAACTCAGCAGCCTGACAAAATTAAGCTACCAACCAGCCCATGCTCTTGTGAAAAGGAGACCACTCTTCCATAAGACCAGCAAATAGGTTTGTCCCATCCTCCAATCCCAGAAATTCAGTGAAAGAGGAGCAATTAAATAGGGACAGACACAGAGGACAAGGGGGAGAACAGCACTGTCCCTTTTGCAGGCAGCCAGACTTGGACTACATCCCAGTAAAGTTTGGATACACTTGTGGCAGTGAGAGGACAGGGCTGCCCCTTCTGACAGAGGCCAGTTATGTCAGATTGGGTGCAACAGAAACCCCAGAGCCCCACGGCGACAACTGTTACACAAACATTGACTCTCACCACTGAGTCACATCCCTCTTGCCCCCACTTTTGCTGGCTCTGTTTGGAAATGGGCTGGTGGAGAGGAGAGCTGTGCAAAGCTCTCAAAACACAGGCTCTAACTACTTTCTGACATTCCCTTTGGGCTGCAACAGTACAGAACACAATCCATTTGATTGTGACGGAAACAGTTGAGGTGAGGCTAATCGTGATGAACAGCTGAGCACCCATCCATGTGCTGCACTCTCCATGGATCACCCCAGTCATATTTACGAAATCCAGGAAGGGTCTGTACCCTGTGCTGCTCCTGTTTGCCTTGTGAGCCCTCCCAATTCTCCTCCTGGGGCACTGCTTGGTTCCTGCACGCTGGGCAAAGCCCAGCACAGACAGCAAGCTCAAACAGCAGTGCTGAGCTGCAGCAGAAGCCCGCTCTGCAGCAGACACAGACACAACCTGCACTTGAATCTGAATAGTTTTATGGTCACTCAAAGACTTAAAGCAATGCCCAGTACCTGATCTATGGATCAGGAACATCCACTTAAAAGCCCATCCTAATTTCTCACTCATGCCGTAATGCATCTCCTGCCAACCTACTCAAGCACTCTCCCAGAAGAGTTACCAGCTCAGGTATCCCTAACACAACCTCTAATAGTGACTTGAAGTGGACAAACCCTGCAAAATAAAACCACATTAAATTCCTGTCATTTGCCAATGATGCAAGCATTGAAGTCGTGAATATTTTGAGCTTTCTGTTTCTAATTGCAGATGATGTATGTACAGAGGAAGGATGCTCTTGTGGCTACAACACAGGAAACTGCATTAAGTAACAGATGATCTGGATTCTATTTTATTTCCTATGTGCAAAAACAAGTCATACAGAAAAAAAAAGAAAACATGTACTTAGGGTGTGCCTCAGTTACCCTACAAGAAAGCAAACATCATTCCTGTGGCCAGCAGGTCATATTAGGAGGCTTAAGGAGTTCACAGGCACAAAGCACTAGGGTCTTAATACTTAAGAAGTTATTAATTAATTCTGAAAATTCATTATTTAACCTAAAACACATGAGACCTGTGGGCCCTCCTTTGCAAGTGCACTTGTGTGAGCCCATTTGAGGGCTGCAGGCAGGCATGGATCTGTACACTGTGGGTTTGGAAGGGTGTGTGGCAAGATAAGCACCCAAGATGGTTTGCACTATTCCAAGGACAGGGCTGAAATCTCACTGTGAATTCAGAAACAGGGGGAAAATAGATGGGAAAGAGCAACAGAAAGGACCACTGAATATCAATACTCTGCAAGAGCCCAAATTTGGTGATAGCATTTCCAAGCTGAGCTACAACAGCCTTGGAGAAATGCTGCTCTTGTGAGTCCAGCTGAGAGCATTCCTCCAATGACTCCCCAGTCAATGTTTATATCTTGTGTTGCTCATTTGCAAATACCATCAATCAGCTGCCTTTTAAAGCACTGATAAACAGGCAACCTTCGGAAAGTTTTACAGTTTCCCGGTAGAGTCACATGCAGTGTCAGGAATGTGGTTTGTCACACTGATACAGCACAGGGTAAGAGAAAATATGCCCGGATTTCACAAATCACAAGGAAGCAGCTGCTCTGCTCTATTCTCTCCACTTCTGAAAATGTAAGGAGCACCAAAAAATAAAGAGAAAGTAGTCTAATAATGTAGTCTTAGCACAGAATCAAAAACATTTACATCTGTGATTCCTCAGATGATTAATTATTGCTTCAATTGAGCCTTAAACTATATTTTAACTTGCACTCATTTACAAAATGAAAATCAAGTGAAATCCCTTCTTTTAGAACTACCCCTGGCAGTCAGAAAAGGTCTGGGAAAAACTAGCACTTTTTAGGCCACAGATTATGCTTCATTGATACTGAGCGCTATCTCCCTTGCCTAGATCCATAATAAAAATTTCATTATTCTCCCCAGATCTAAGATGGTAACTCAGGGTTGGAAGGTTGGAAGCAAGATCCAGAGGCTAGGCTACTTCTTTTTTTTTTTTTTTTTTTTGCATCCCCTTGAGTAAAATTTTGCAAAATAAATTATGGAAATTTCAACAAATGCTGAAAGCACACGGAAGCTGCTCTGCTGGCAGCCTCAAGGAGGGAAGGTGTGCCCTCCCTCTTCCCAGCATGCCCAAAGCTGCAAAGGTCTCTTGGGGTTGCTAGCAAGCCTCAAGCTGCTTTCCTCTCCTCTGGGTTATCCCTCGTGTTAATAATGCCAGAGAGGATCTCCATCTTCCAATGAACTGGAGCTGCAGGCTTTATTCTGCTTCCCTGTGTCATGTACTTTCTTCCCAGCCTTCAAACAAATTATGTTTTGCCCCTTTAAAATATTATCCAACCAGATCTGGAAGTACTTTGCAAAACTGAAACATAAAACACATGATCTTGATAATGCAAGTAGGCAACTGTATCACCTGGGCTGAGAAGGAAATGAAGTAAACCCAGGCTCAGTCCTGGCAGAATTTTGAAGGTGTATGAGCAAGGGTAGATCCCTGACTTGTAACAAGTATCCAGAGCAGCCTTGTACGGAACAGATCCCTTCCATTTAGTAGCAGAAATATATCCAAGGTAACAGAGAATCCTAGAGTCATTATGGTTGGAAAAGGCCTGCAAGATCAAGTCCAGTCCATGACCAAACACCACCACGTCAACTCAGCCACAGCATTAAGTGCCACCTGAAATCATTTCTTGAACACTTCCAGGGACAGTGAGCCCCACATGCTGACACAGCACTCTCCACACACAGTTCTCAAAAAATGCAGACAATTTCAGTCTGATTTCAGAAACGCAGAAAGCGAGGCACAGCAAAGTAAATCAGAGCCACCAAAAAATAAATTAAATTAAAAGTTAACTATGCAGCACCATACCAGAGTCTGAGGCACACAGAGTAACTTGCAGGAGCTGCCAAAAACCTGAAGGAAGAGCTGAGACACAGAATCAGTGCATGAGTCCTGACTCTCACCTTGAGTTTAGTATTACAGTCTGATCAGGTCAGCACAGGGCAAAGACACGCTGCTCCTCTGGCAAGGCTTCACACAGACACACGTTTGAAAAATAAAGTGTGTGCACTTCAGGAACATAAAAATGCTTTATGGAATCGTATTTTCAACACTAAATGCTACAATGATCTATGGGAAAATCTAGAATTACAGCAGGAAACAGAAGAAAAAAGCTCAGTTGACCTGAGCCTGGGGATTTTTCAGACGTGCAACTGCAGAGGATCACAGGAGCCCTGGGGCTCTCACAGCTGCTGTTGAGGGAGCACATTCTTCACGCTCTTCTGGAGAAAATCAAACAGATCCTGACCACGCTGCTGGCAAAACAAAAGGAGTCTGTGAATTCACAAGTTCTTGCGTGCACCTGCAGGGATATTTGACAAAAGTGAACCCACTAGATCCTGTTATTGTTGACGTTTCATCTACCACAGGGAGCCACTCAGAAGTCACACAGCAGTATCAGGGTGTTCATTTGAGGCAGCACAACTGCAAGTCCACCCAGGCCTTCCCTGCACCCATATTTTTCTCCATCTGTAGTCACCCTTGCAGGAGGCAGCAGCAAACATCTCCTCCTGGTGCTTTTCCAACTCCACTGACTACACAGGATGGTTAAGATGTCAAACTGCCTTGGATGTGCAACTTCTAAGCACCCAAGGGCAGGCAGATGAATCCTGCTTGGCATCTGACACAATGCCAGCTCTCATTGTGATGAGGATATCTGGAATGAGTCTTTGGATTTAGCAGTTTGCTTCTCCTCATAATCTCCAAAGCCTCTAACTGTTGGCCATGCCTGTTGTAACAGGTTTCTCAAGCACTTTTAGAGACCCCTCTTCAGCAAACAGTCCTACAGCAAACAGATTTCACTTTCAGTTAAATTACGTTCCAAAAGCCAAATGAAGCAAACAAAATAGGTGGGATCCCTCCTCCCCTCATCCCCATCTGCACCACAGGGCACTGGACCCTGCAGCAGAGGAGGGCCAGGCAACTGTCTGTAATGTGGATAGGCACAGCTCCCACCAAATTTAAGACAATTTGAATCCAACTGTGGCTTGAGCATCTTGCCATTTTTACAGCCTTTAACTCTGGGCACCTCACAGACAGTAAAAATACTCTTCACATAAAGCAAGAAGATGAAGATCTGAAGCTCTATATATAGTGTTTGCTAAAAATACCTCTTTGGAGACATCTCTTGCCAAATAGGTGCCAAAACTTCAAAGGCTGAATTATCATGTTGAAATATTTGAAATGCAAGTTGTTATGATTCTTGTGAGGCATGGCTGGCAGGCAGAGGTGGCATCTTTCAGCTCCAAGACCTGGTCCAGGCAGTAACTGGAAATAGCTCTTTGGTGGCTTATGTGAAATGAGTCAAGGGATCTCCGTCCAGCTCTCAGCAAATTAGGAACCACATCACAAAAGCATCTGTAAGAGTCACTTCCTTTGTTGATACCATTCTAAAGGCCAAGGACTGAATAAGGTAGGGAAAAAGAATTATCCTCCCTCAAAATAGCACACTCCTTCAAAACACAAATTGCTTTTATCCAGCATCTTTGGTGAAAGCATCCCAGCGCATATTTACAAGATATGAACTAATCTCAGTATTCCTTTTAGTAATACCTGAAACCCAACACTTTACCAGTAGTAAAGCCCAAGACCTGCTGGCTTCCAACATGCTAGAACCGTGCAAAAGGAGAGCAGGAATATTCCCATCCCACATTCTACCTACATTTCTTTCTGGAGCCAACAAAAGTTTCAGAGCTCTCAAGCATTTTTCCTTTAAGAAAATTTAGCACAGAAACAGAGGTTCACCTTGAACCAACCACTTCATTTCAAAGAAATCAATCATTAGTTGTATTTGCCTTGTATCTTGCCAGTAATAGGGCATGAAGCAAGCAATACAAATTTAGAAAACTAAGTAACAATATTTTAGACTCTGCTTTAAGAAAACAAAGTAATTTTAGCTGGATGTGTCACAAACACAATTCAGAGCAACAGCTTTGAAAGCATCAGTCGATTCCATTAATTAACTGGAACTTTTTGCATTGGGATGGCACAAGGTAACTGAATCTAATCACACTGAATATTAGGGGATTGGTGCTGCTCAGTAAATTCAGAGATGCCAAGTTGAGCAAAAAGAATGTGTTTCATTCAGAGATGAAAGCCTTCTGAATTTTGGTGCTCTGTAAACAGATGCTAAACTGATTGAACGATGCCTGTGAAGTACACAGGGTCAAATGTGGTCAGTACCTCAAAGAGCACTACGTTTCAATATTGAAAAAGCACTCGTGAAAAACATCTCAGTACACTCATATCTGCCTAGCACTTCAGAAAATGTCCTAAGTATCCACAACAGAGGCAGCATTATCCTTTGTCAGTCCCCTCTCCCTCAAAGCTGATGAGAATCATACCACCAAATTCAGTACGGGTAGTAGGTTTATGAAAAAAAAAGAGGCTTCTTGGTTAGAATTAGCATTGACTGAGGTACCAAAGGAAATCAAGAATTACAAGAAATCTTAAGTGTTTATTTTATTCACACATTAGTCAATGCCATTAATCTGGAAAGCCACTGGAATGCATTCAGTAAAGCTTCCTTAGCTAAATTTTATTTCATTAAAGACCCTACAGTCAGGGTCAAGCACAAACTACATTCCTGATCTATCCAAGGAAGGGAAAACTGGAGGGAAAAGCAAAGGCAGGTGCTTGCTATAGCACAAGACAAAAAGCCCCTGTTTCCTGGCCTAGATGTACATAAATACTGGCAGCCCGCTTGTGTCAGTGACTTCATCTTGTAAAACAGGTGCTTTGTTGACAAGATCATCCCCACCCCTGAACAGAAGGAAGTTGCACCCAAAGCACCAATTCAGATGTTCCAGACAGGAGTCTGGCCTTCCATCCAAGACAAATACGGAGCCTGATCTGCATTGCTCCTACTGAGGTTTAGTAGTTTGCAATATCTGAGGAGGATTTACTTTAGGATTCAAGAAGGGGGGTGGGTGGCCCTTAACCAATCTTTGTGGCAAAACCCAGCCTTGCTTTGGCACACAAGAGAGAGGGAGGGAAAGCACTTGGATTCCACACTGACATAAGAAAATCTCATCCTGCAACTGCATTCTCCGACTGCACAGAGGCAGATGCAGATTCACTCTCCCTAATGTCCTAAGTAAGGATACAGAAGCTTTTATCCTCTCGGTCTGTACATGTTTAAAGATGACGTGACCGATGCGGAGCACTTCAGCAAAAGGAACAAAGAAAATACATTTATGCTCTGGTTCTCAGACTGAGAAAATTACAGCCATAGAGAAAGACACTGTCAGGACTAATTTCAAAAATTAGCTTCTACAAGGAAAAAATACAAATAACACTAACACCTTTCAGTTTCTTGGAATTTTTTTTTAAGCAAAACAGTATAAGCAAAATTGTCATTATAATTCTTCTCTTGCAGCCCTTGCTCCCTAAGCAGCACAAGCTCCATCCCATGCCTGGGGGTCAACACCTGAAACTGGACTGAACCATAAACAAAACTGAAATTGGCCTTCTAATATTGCTGCTTGTTTAACAAAAAAGGCAGAGAGAAAATTAGCTAAAACTATTTATCTTTATTAGAGTATAACAATTTCCCCCCCAATCACTTCATAATTACTTCCCTTTTCTTTTCAACTATGATTTCAATCCTTTCAAATGCCAGTGATCCAAAGTACACATTAAAAAAGTATGTGTATCCATTGGTTGTTCCCCAAACGTTCCTTTTGACTGAAAAGATTTTTTTTTTTTAGAGAGCAGAATGTTGTTTTGCTTATTTAAACATAAAAAGGGCAAGCATATTTCTTCATTGTACCCTCACAAAGGCCAGAGTTTTGCATCTTACTGAGGACCAAAGGTGAAGGCAGCAGTATTTTTGGCAGGTTCCAAGGAAGCTCTTTGCAGCAGAGGTGCTCAGCAAAGTTATTCTGTCAGCAGCCAGGCTGCAGCACAAGCTGTGAGCAGCAGCTCCAGTCAGTGCTGTAGGTCAGTGTGTACTCAGACATGAGAAATTCCCTCGCCCCTGATTTTGGTGATACAATGTTCATCTCTTTCTCCTGACCTCTGAAAGGGATTTATTCTTTCTTTCTTCATGTGTCACTACAGAAGTGGCTTATGTGTCTGTGAGCAAAAGCAAACAGTTCACATCAACCAGGTGCCCTCTGGGATTAAATGGGGCTTAAAGGTATCCAAGTGTGAGCCTAAGATTCTGCTGTTATGAATGAACCCCAGCAGTCAAAGACTCTGCTTTCAGCCTGAACTGGGAGCAGGGGACAGGGCAGGTTGTATTCAGATGCCTCCTGAAAAACCAAATGGAAAGTTCCTTTAGGTCACCCTACAGCAGCATCAGCACCACCAATCCTCACTGAAGGAGCTGGGATTAGAGCTGAAATACATTAAATTAACTTAAATATCCACATATTGGTCAAACCCACAGCCCATCCATGGCCTGAAATTCTCTGCATTGATCATATCAGTATGGCATTCATTTCACACTCCTCATCATGACAAAGCCCAGAGCAAGGCCAGGAAGACATCATCATTCCTGTCACAAGAAACTTTTATACAAGTTCCCTTGCATCTAAATTACATCCCAGATATAACCAACACTTTGGAAGCTCCAGGATTTATCTGCTCAAACTGTTTAGCTGGTAAACACACTCTAATCCTCACCTGGACACCTCCATCCTTTCATATATGACTGCCTCGCCAGCACAGCTGGAATCCAAGGATTCATCCCGCAGATTTGTGCTCCTGTAACGCTCTCATAGTCACATGGCCTCAAATATTGGAGACACCTTTGCACCTGGGGCTCACAGTGACTTCAGTGTGTTCCTTCCTGTTGAAGGAATGACTGAATGTTGCCTGTAAAAACTGTAATTACTGAGAACTAGAGCAGTCAAGAACTGGTGAAATGTAAGAAAGGTAAAAATTTTTCCAGTTTCTTTGAAGATTTGCCAGCAAAGCTTGAAAATTTAAAGCATTCCACTTTGTTCTTTTCCCTTTACCACTGCCTCATGGAAAACAAAAAAATAAAAGACAGAGAAAAGAGAGGGAAAAGATTTAACAGGCAGAAGAACCCCCTTCTCTATTCCCTTCATCTTGCAAACAACTGGTATTGTTTTTCCAGATCTCCTTCTCAAAAACTTCCTGCAATTCAATCTCTTACCTGAAACTATTTCTGAAGATGCTTGTTCCTACTACCACAGCTCATCAGAACTTAGTGACTTCCAACCTGTGGTCCAGAGGGCTGGGAGGTGGATGATGGGCTGAGAGTGTGCTGTGCCTTGACAGCAGTCTGGGGTTCACTTGGGAACCACAGCCTCAACCTCTGTTGCTTTATTGTCATTTTGTCCAACTTCACTTTGGTTTCACAAAGAATAAGCAACTTACAGGAGACTACTCCAGGTGTTCTTAACAAAATTGTTGTGGGTTTTTGGTTGGCTGTTTTTTTTTAAAGAAGGAAAAGAAAAAACCCACCAGAAAGTTTCTAATTGCTACTTAGGCAATTGTGCAGTGAGGTCACTGTATCCAGACTGCAGGCGGGCTCAGATGCTCAAGTGATACAGACTTTATATGATCTCTCCTTCTCTGTTAAATTAAACTCCCTGAAAAGATAAACACAGGGCAGGAGTCGCCGTGCAACAATTAACCATAAGAGGAACCATCTAATACACTTCAACATAAAGTGGTCATTTATATTCTTTGCTCACAGGAGATTTGAGAGTTGTATTCATGAAGAACTCCTGTTTAAATAAACCTTGATTCTCTGCCCTTAGTCACTGCTTCATAAGACTCGGCTTATGGCTGTGAAGATTGGGGAAGGACTAAACAGTAAGACTTGACTAGAAATTGTGCTTACAATATCATCTGGGTTGGTTGGTTTGCTTCTCTCCTCTCCCCCCCAATAAACCTGAATATGACTATTTCCTTTCCTACAGCATTCATGGAAATGGAGATATATGCTATAACTAATTTCATGAAGTGAAGGAAATAAACTATCAGCAGGCAGATTAGTTTAGCAAGACAAATTTTCTTTAGGCACAACAAAACTTTTGATTTACACAAGTGAAATTCAGCAAGTCAGTGAAAGAACAGCCACCCACCTGCTCAACCAGAGCTCTTTATCACTTTAGTGGAATCAACCAAGCACAAACAAAACCAATAAAATCCAGTGACAAAGATGCATGTTAATGAATGATTACCAGAAATTATAGAATTCCTCTCTTCCACCTTATCTTGAAAGTTGGAATTTGCTGTGATGCACTTGACTGCCTTCCAAGACACACCAGTACATAGTTTATATATATATAGAAATATATATATATAGGCGCAGATCCTATAACTATATATATATATACTGTTATAGGACCTGCACCACAAAGCAACCTTACTTCAGGCAATCACAGACTGGCTGGGGTTAGAAGGAACCTCAAAGAGCATCCAATTCCAGCCCCCTGCCATGGGCAGGGATGCCTTCCACTATCCCAAGTTGCTCAGAGCCCCATCCAGCCTGGCCTCGGACACTGCCAGGGATGGGGCAGCCACAGCTTCTCTGGACAACCTGTGCCAGGGCCTCACCACCCTCACAGGGAACAATTTCTTCCTCATATCCCATCTAAACCTGCTCTCTGTCAGTGTGAAGCCATTCCCCCTTGTCCCGTCACTCCAGGCCCTTGTCAAGAGTCTCTCTCCATCTTTCCTGTGGGCTCTCTTCAGGCATTGCAAGGCCACAATGAGGTCACCCCGAAGCCTTCTCTTCCCCAGGCTGAACAACCCCAATTCTCCCAGACTTTCAAACTGCCTTGCTAAGTCTCACCAAGAGTATTTGCTGTAAGTGTCTGATATCCAACAGCCATTACTCCACTAAACAGGAATGTGCTTTAACAGCTGCCTGTTACCTGTCTGTACCAGCCATAGCTCTCATTGCTGAATGACTGAGTCCCACAGAGAACCTCGTATGCAGAACACAAAATTCCCTTATAGTTCCAGAGTTTACAGCTTGTTAAATCATACTTTTAATTAGTGTTAAACAGGCTTCATTCTACATATCCAGTTGCTACTGTTTGAAGAAACAGGTACTCCCACTAAATCCTTACCTTGTGATTAAATTTGTTCTTTCCTGCTCTGTGAACACCGCAGAGCACGGAACAGAGGAATCTTTAACTTCAAGAAACAACTACTGTCTTTAAACAATGAAGTGCAATGCTTTTGTCTGGGGAGCTACTAATACAAGCTTTCCTCTTCATACAGGACTCAGCAGGCTAAAAATTAGTGACATTTTAAGTGGAACAATTCTTTCATCATCAGGCTGATACTTGGCTGCCATTCTGGTTACCTCCCTTATAAGGCACCAGCAAGAGGGAAGGGCAGGGAACACATTATGCAACTGTTCATTGTAAAAAATAATTAAAACAAATTTTAAGAAATGTCTGTAATAAACACTTTTCCAATACACAAAAGACAAAGGGAGCCTGATACCATTGGTCTAAGGTCTGCCATTTTTACTGAGCTAATTTGGGAAAAGGGAATTTCTCCTATAAGGTTTTTCTCAGTTTCTGTGGAAAAGAGTGGAACACTGCAGCCTGTGAACTGCCCCTGCCTTCTCCAGGGTCTGGTTCAAATCTAGCTAATCAGCCAAAGAGGCAGCTCGGCATTGGGAAATAAAGGGCAATACTGGGACACCTGCATCCTGTGCCCTCCTCTGTGCTCAGGTGTGATCCATGGAAATCTAAGACATCTAATTCCCAGTTCAGCTTCAAGCAAGGATAAGGAGGTTCTGTGGTGAGGCCATCCACGTCTTGGCTGGTTTGTACACAACACCCCTCCTGCAGACAAGGAAATATCCTTTGGAATTTACCTATCAGTTCAGCTGTAAGTAGGGGTTTTTTTACTAGTGAAGTCATAAAAACACTGAGACTTTCTACCCACAGAACAAACTCAAGAGTCTCCAAACTGGCAGTGACCTGGCAGGATGAGGCCCCATCTGTCCTTTGAGGGGTTCTCAGTGATCCTGGAGGAAGTTCACGGCACAGCACAAGCGTGCCAGGGAAGCTGTCTCACTCTCTGTTGCATCAGGGACAGGGACATGGAGCCTGTACTACCAGGAGAGCCCCCTAAGCACACACAGCTCCTCACTTGTGACAAACTGCTTCTGCCAAGCCCTTCCTTTGTTAACTGCTTCTGCCTCCAGCAGTCATTCAGGGTAGTCAGGTGTCTTACTGAAGTGATGACTTTCATGCCCCTCCTCGTCCCTCAGTTACGGGAATGGGAGTTATGACTATTCCCCCTTCCACGCACTCCAGTGTACGGAAGCTGAGTGTCTTTGCAACTCCTACGGCTTGGTGCGACCCAGTATCTTCATTTTAACTGCAGCCAATTGATGCACAACTGTGTTTCTCATATTATTACTCAGTATTTCTCATTATTCTACTACAATGGCTCATAAAAAGGGCCTTCGACCACATGCAGCTTTCTGGGAAGGCACCCACCTGACTCAAGTTTTCCAAGTGTTTGTCTGGGAGATGGTCAGCTGGGTTTTGTGTTCCTACCAGGAGATTTAATTGCTAAAATACCTTGGCACATTTTATAAATGCAGTACTTAATGTGACATTATACACAGTGCTCTCAGAATTGTAAACACCTCTCTTTATTACACATAGTAGAAAAAGGTTTCACAACCTTTCATCTGGTCAAAGAAAATAAAAAGTTTTTTTGTTTCCCCTTCTGTGGAAGGAAATTTAACACACTCCAATATGCCAAGGTCTTTGCTACAACTGGAGCTCCTCTACAGCATGTCAGTGATCATAGGCTCAAGCTCTGGAACGTAAGAGACATAACTAATATAAGTTGCAATACAGTAAACACTCTTCCTCTCCCATATAGATCCAAGTTATCCCTTTACTTCCTCCCTCCCATTCACTGTGTCACCTTTGATAAACTCCATCTGTTTGCACAACCTGCACACACCAAACTATTATTTCATCTTGGCTGTTCCGTGTTACTAAAAGGTGAATAGTTGATTCCCTTTTTACTGCTTCAGGACATTCTCACTCTTGTGAAATCCCATAAACCCAGGCTACCATTTTAACCAACCATTGCTCCTTGTACTAGTAAAAACATAAAGACAACTGTTCCTTAGACAATCAAAATCCCACGGAAGTAGTCTTCCAAATTCTAGGTATCTGTTTTCTTCACATTCTGATCAGTTGCAACTCTCATAAAACCATGTGTCAGCTAACAAATTTGCAAGTTTGTAGGTATAAATATTAAAGGCATACAACACAAACTAAGTTCCAAGACTACAGTCCAAACCAGAACATAAAATCCAACACCTAAATTACTGAGAAATCAGAAAAGCAGATATTTGAAGAACAAAGATTCATACTCTTTCCTGATCCACCGTTTTCCTTTGCTTTGTTAATCTGTAAAAAGTATTGAATGAGATATCAATGCACGCCTTGCGAGATTACCTGATTTCACAGGTAAGGCAGTATTAACTATGACATCTGCCCATTTTAATGCTTCCCATACTGATCAAATTATTTATTACAAGGAAACTGAGTTTTTCTTGAAAATTTATTTATTCCCTTACTTCCTGTTTTATTTTATATTGTTAAGAGAAAAATGTTCTATTACTTCCCCGTGCAAATACAGGAGCAGTGGGACTGCCAGAAGTTACTCTGTAGTTTTAAACTACAGGCTTGCGGGATTTTCTGTACCAAACAAATTATAGAGTCTGCTCTGCTGCACTTGACAACTAATTTCTGAGCCTTCAAGACAAGATTCTGCCACTTTAAATACAGTTCACTATTTAAATTCATAACATGAAATAAATAACTCCTCCCTAAGTTCCTAGCCCACAATATTAAATTGCCTTACCCTTGGTGTAACAATTTTTTGCACAACAAAAGCTGTTATTTAATCACCAGAATTTGAAAAATTCTGCACCAACCTATCTCAAAAATTAGACTCCAGTTATTTATCACACCCATATTTTCAAGCCACAGCAATGCAATTACCACTAGTGGCAGGTCTGCTCTAAGTGCAGCTATATGTTGAAATGAGCAACAAGAGAAGATTAAATGATTTCGTGGACAATTGTATGTTTGATTTATGTCAAGTGCCATTACCCTAAGACATAAAGCCTCTTTCTGGGAGGCTAAAAGCAAACCATTTACCATATAATATCAGCTTAGCAGGCTTTGTGCTGATGAATACTGCATTCAGAGAAGCAATTCTTTTCATTGCAATTTCCATCTCCTGGAATACAAATATCAAAATTTATCAACTGGCTTCACATTTTAACTAACGCTCAGCTTAAACTTGGAGGGAAGAACAACATTTTTATTGGAATAAACATGGACTGAGCAAAAACTGAATCCATAGGGAGAAGACAAGCTTCGAAAGCAAGACAAACCCACTGCCTAGACAGATACAGAGGACATAGACAGTGACTAAGCTCCTTGTGGTCACTACAGGATTCAAGAGCCATCCCAAACTACAGCAGGAACCTAAAGGATTAAAAAAACTCCTACCCACCATTCAAACTTCAGGGACAAAAAGACAGATGAGCAAAGGGAGGCTACACAGAACTCCTGAGAAAGGACAGGTAAGCAAACCTCAGCCACATGCACTGAACTCCAGTGTGACATCCCATATTATTCCAATCCCACCAGGGACTCCACTGCGGATCAGACCCTCCGAGGTCAGCACCAAAAAGCTTACAACAAGCAGGTCCGCAACAGATCATCTGACAGAAATCCAAAATCTCTGTTCTCCTGGGAACATTCCCTCACCAAGAGCATAGGCCTGGTCCAAGTCCACTGCAAGTTAAAGATGGGGTGTGGGTTTGCTGGTTGTGTTTTTTAAGACAGACTAACTTTCTGGGGAAAAAAAAAAAAGCAGAAAGAAATAAAGCATGATACCTGTCCTCTGTAAATATTTGCTCCTGAATTCTGCTTAGCTAGCGGCTTAGAATTTGTCTTCCCCTGAAATGTTTGAGAAATAAATGAATAAATTTTTGGATTTTTTTAAGCTCTGTTAAGCAAAATTATTTAAATTGAACATACAGTATGCCATGTACATCATGAAAAACAAATGAGTTCACAGAGCTATGCAAATTTGACTTTTCCTATCCAAGATATTTCTTAACAAAACCAGGAAAACGTGTCTACATACGGCACAGACGGTAAAACTGCAGCAATTCTATGAGACACAGTAACAGATTTCTCACACTCAATGAGGGTGCCCACTGATCATCTCAGGTCAGTAGCCTGTGGGCTACTATTTCTCTTCACTCTTCAGAGTAAAATTAAAGCTGACATTCTTTCATTCCTAAAGGATAAGGAATGAAAACAATTTTTCAGATTCCGGTGTATATTCAGGCACCTTTTATGGAGCAGGCACAACAACTTAGCGAGATTTATTAGCGTTATAAAAACTCATAAACAAGATCCCTCTGCTTCAAGTGACTTTTACAAACTGTAATCAAAACACTGAATCAGCACACCTGACAAACCCCAACATCTACAGTCAACAAAAACCCCACTGCTCTCCAAAGAGAAGGTAGAAGTAAAACCAGTACATCCCACCAAGTATCTTACAGGAAACTTAAAAAAAAAAAAAAAAATCAGACTTCGGCATTGCTTTTGATTCAGAGGCTAGAGCAAGGCTCATTTATTCCCAATCTGGATTTTGCAAGAGGAAGGCAGGTACACCAGCGGAGGCACGCGTGTGAACTCTGCTATTCTAACCCAAGGCGTTCCAGATCAAGTAAAACCAAACAACTGCGAGACCTCTGTTCTTAGCATTTAACTTATACATGAGTCAATGAGAATTGTCTAAAGACACAAAGCACGAGCCGGACAGCCAAACCACGGGGGCCCCAATCTCAAACTCCTCCGGCTCAGCAGAAGGTTTGGGATTTGTTCCTCCCGCGAGTGGAAACTTGCGAAGGTTCTGTTTGCTTTTCTAAGCGCATTACGGAGATAATTTCGTCCCTCTATTTATTTATTTCTAGAGAGGGCAGGACACCCTTAAGCCCAGAGCCACGTTCTGTAGCACGAGTACAGCCCAGCCGTGACCCTCCCGGCGGGGTCCCCGCACAGCCCCGGCCCTGCTCCCCCCGCCGGGCTCACCTGTGTCCCCGCACCGACACCCCCGGGGGGCACCTCAGCCCCCCAGACGGCGGCAGGGGGACAAGTCACCCCGGGGGCAGCGGGACGAGCCACCCCAGGGGCTGCGGGACGAGTCACAAGCCACCCGGGGGCAGGGAGACGAGTCGCCCGAGGGGCAGGCGGGCGAACTGCCCCGCAGCCCAGAGCCACCCCTGATCCTCCCCGCAGCCGAGGCTGAGGCTGCGCTCCCACAGCCTCCACGGCGATGGCTGCTCCTGCTGCCTCACGGTGCGGGGGGGAGGAAAGAGGGAAGGCAGGGGGAGATTGCCAGTCTCCAGCGGCAGCGTGCCACGGCTGTTTCTGCGGGCAGCGCCGGGGCGGAGGGTGCCCGGCTCCCCTCAGGACCCGGCTCGCCTCAGGACTCACCTCCCGCCCGGTCCGAGCGCGGCGCCGCCCCCGCGCTAATGGCAGCGGGCGGGCCCGCGGCGGGGG
>VXAD01002564.1:670694-728253 GCA_013399195.1 Dicrurus megarhynchus | reverse complement strand
CCGGCCGGCCCGGCGTCCCTGTGCTGCGGCGTCCCGGGATGGGGCAGGCTGGGAGCGACCGCCGGGGCTGCTGTGGCCGCCTCCCTGCTCCAGCAGGGCCATCCCAGAGCACACGGCACAGGAGTGTGTCCAGACGGTTCTGGAATATCCCCAGCGAGAGAGAGTCCCCATCCTCTGCGGTCTCGGTCACTGCACAGGACAGAAGTTCTGCCTCCTGTCCAGGTGGAACTTCCTGGGATCAGTTCCTGCCCGTTCCTCTGGTGCCATTGCTGGGCCCCCCGGAGCAGAGCCTGGGCCCTGCTCGGAGCCCTCCCTGCAGCCAGGGACACCCAGGGCTGAGGGCCCCTCTCAGCTGGGGCTCCTCTCGAGGCTGAACAGCCCCAGCTCCCTCAGCCTTTCCCTGTCAGGGATGCTCCAGGCCCTAAATCATCTCCGCGGCCTCCGCTGGCCCTGTTCCAGGAGCTCCAGGTCCCTCCTGTCCTGAGGAGCCCAGAGCTGGACTCAGCACTCCAGATGTGCCTCCCAGGGCTGAGCAGAGGGGTAGGATGACCTCCCTCTACCTGCAATCCATGCTCTTCCCAATGCATCCCAGGATCCCGTCTCTCCAGCCCACTGTAAACCTTGGTACTCAGCAAGCTCGGGCAGTCAGGACTCACCGAAGGGCTCGTGGTCGTGACGGGTCTAACAGGCAGGAGTTAAACTGGCCTCAGCAGGTGCTCAAACAGAAGACAGCAGAATTAAGTGGAAATTAAGAATTAACTGGAAGAGCATTGGCAGGCCTTTTGCTTTGATCCCTGGAGCTGTCCTGTGCAGGGCAAGGGTTTGAATCGCTGTGATCCTTGTGGGTCCCTTACAACTCAGGATATTCTGTGGTTCTATGATTTATCTCCTTCTGTCCCACTGCTGAAGCACAAGGCTGAGGGTGTTAACACAGGCAGGAGAGCAGTGAAACCCTGCTGTGGTTTCAGTACTACCTGAGCATAAACAAATGGCAGCACTTACAGGGAAAGCTGTTATCCCAAGGATGCAGAGGTACAGATTTCATGCAAATCCAGCTATGCAGAGGGCAAATCTGTGAGCTCAGATTGGAGGACTGACAAAGTACAATCATCTGCTTCCATCAGAACATGGAGCGTGTGGAAGCGAGGGAAAGTTTGTCTTGATGTCATCATTTGACTTGAGGAGAGTTGCTGATGAGGAGGACTTAATTGACAGACAGATCTGATTTATTTTACCTCATTAGTCTTTATGTAGAGATAAGGAACTTAGGAGCCCTGTGCATTAAAGCAGATTTCTTGCCCAGAGACCTTACAATTTCAGGACCTGCAGGCAGAGTCAGGGAATCCACCATGGACCTCCCTGAGCACTGTGAACCTACCTGCTGAGACCAGGTTTTGAAAGCATTAGATTTGGTAGGTTTGAAATAACAGAAGCCTAAAATTAGCATGTTTTAACTTGAATGAGGTGCGGGAGTGCTTCCTGAAGGGACTGACTGTCCTTTGGGACATCTGAACTCCGGTTCCATGTTTGAAACCTGAGGTAACGTGCACTCACGTTCACCATGTGTTGGAAGCACGGACACATAACCCAGAAACAGAATTAGCAAGAGGGGAAAACACACTCTACAATAAATAAATTCAAAATAAACTGGGGTTACGGATCTAGAAAAGTGGTGTTTCACTAAAGCACTCTTCGCAGAGCAAAAGTCCTTAAAAATCTGTGTCAGTAACAGTGGTCAGTGGGAGTGATGGGCACCCCTACCCCCCAGCAGGAATGGGGACTGGTTTTGACTGGGGATTTTGGGTGTTTATAGGTTGTAAGCTTTGATTTCAGTACCTCACTGCCGTCTGCTCCCCAAAGCTGCCACAGGGAAGTCGGGGGAGGCAAGGTCAGTCTCGGAGAGATGATGAGGCCCAGCTGTGACAATGAAAATGGAATGAATATTCACAACATGACGTTCCAGTTCCTGCCTTGCTGCTGGTGCTCCTCTGGTGGGTCCTGCCAGCACAGCAGATGGCAAGCACTGAAAGGCTGTTGTGCCAGTGGAAAATTACTGAGTTTTGCTGGTCCTGTGCATGCATGTGGATGTGTGAGGGGGGAAGTGGGGCAAACTTTCATTTATTTAATTATTTTCAAGCGAGAAAGGGAAACAAATGGTTCCCTAAGACTACAAAAATTACTGGCATATAAAGAACCAGTCTCTTATTTTAGAGGAATGAGGCATTTCGAGTTTTCCCTATAATTCCATATAACTTTCCTCATAAGTCAGGATTGTGAATTTTTCTAAATAAAAGTGCATTTAAAAAGAAAAGCAATATATTAATAAAAGCACTGGCTGTTGCTTAACAGACCTATGGAAAAACTAAGTATTTCATGTTTCTATTTTTATGTGGCTGTAAAAGTATTTATGTTAGCGGACATTCCGTCACAAAACACACATGGTTTATTTTAGTTTTCTAATTTTAAATATGTATTTTTAACAGAGCTGTACACATAAGTTATCTCACAGCTATAAAAGACTGATTAACACTGTTGCAGTTGAAATTAGTGGGCTGATGCCTCATGTGAACAGTTGAGCTTGTCCAGAGTCTTTGAAGGTCTGTAAACCTAAAGAAACTTACAACCAAATGCTCATCCTGAAATGAACCGTGGCAGAACCAAACCTGCACTGTCTGTGCAGGCAGATGAAGTTTGTTATTGAAGGAGAGCTGACAGAAATACCTAAGGTTTTAACCCAAACTTTGCCACAGTGTAACCATTGCCAACATCCCAATGAACTTCTTTTTCTGTGTATTTCCCGAGTTAGCCCGTAATACAGAAATATAAGCACCTATTCGCTGTGCAGAAGGGCAGCAGCTCTTTCAGCTGCCAGGCATAGGAGTTAGGCAAACATTTTGAAACAAAATCTTTGCTCTGAACATGCAAACTTCTGCAGGCTGTGTGCTGTCCCGATCCTGCAAGCTGTGACAAGCAGCCAAGGTCCTGCGCCCTCTGCTCCGACGGCCCCGGCTGCAGCAGCAGCAGCAGCAGCAGGATCCACCCTGGGGCGCAGCAATTAAAGGCAAACACAAAAGCCCAAATACCTCTTGTCAAATTCCACCGAGCCTCTGAAGCCTTCAAAAAAACTTAGGGCAACGTCTGTGGCAAAGCAAAACAATGTTGTCCTCGTTATTGTAGTTCAAAAGAGGGAGAGCTTGTCAGAGAAAGGACATTTATGTGAGGGTTTGACGTTTCTTTCTTTGCAGTCAATTGGTGTAACAAATCCAAATTGCTGTATCAGAGTCATGCTGGAGATGTCTCTTGGAAAGATTCAGAGGGGGTTTTAACCATGAAGACTCCTTCTCAGCATCAGAAATAACCAGTAAATGTAGTTTGCATCTAACTACCTAACCGACATTTAGGAATCAATTCTGACTTTCTTTCTTTCCTACAGTTTTGCTAATATAATCCAGGTGTATTTCTTAAGAATAAGCCAGAAAAATTCCAGAACATGTAAGATTGGTCAGGAAATAATGCAGAGCTAGGTAAGAATAGTGCAAGCCATTCAGAAACATTCCCACAAATTTTCTCCTGGCTTATTAGAACTTTTGTAGCTGCTGTTGATACTACTCGTAATCCAAATTTTACTTGTAACTCCCTGATCTGTCTGAATAACAGAAGTCTATGTTTTTGATATTTAACAGGTAGAAGGCCAGGAAAAAACCCTGAACGCTTTAATCTGTTTTATGACACCTTAGCATCGTGCTGTTACACAATTCTGATAAGATTTCACACCTGCTGAGTGTTCTGTAGATCTTTAGTTGCTTGATTCCTATGGGCACAATAGTGAATCAAATGTTTTGAAAATGCTGCAGCATAGACAAAAATGTGATTTCTTGATAGGTGGAATGCAAATTTAAAAGGAGGCACATGCGGTCATACTTCATGTGCAGTGTTTCACAGTTGAATTAAATGGTTAAGATCTTGGGTCTGCAAACTCTTGAAGAATGAGACAACTCAGAAATTCCTTGGGTTTACTTCTGTGAGACCGTTCATAGAAGTAAGATTTGCTCACCCAGTTGTTTCCTGCCATGCTCCATCTTTAGGAAATCATCATCAATATTTAAAAATACCTAATGACATCAGAATGTCTGCACTGGTTCAGAGCTGGGCTCTGTCTCGGTCACATTTCTGTCTTCCTGGTGATCATGGGCTGACATCTGGGGAAAAGGAAGAATAGAAAAAATTCACAAAGGATTCCTTTAAAACCCTCTGACCCTTCACCTGTCCTGAGCCTGATGTCGTCGGTCTAAATAATAACTCCAAGGGTTTGCTCTTCCAAATGCTTGTGCAGTCTGCTCTTAAAAGCCTGGAAAGATCTTGTATTCCCAGCACATGGGACAGCCTGTTGTGTGAAATTCTCCTCCTTTGGCTTGTCCTGAACCGCCTTCTGAGAGCATCTTGGTGTAGATCCTGATTTTGTTACCAGCACAGACGGTGAACTGTCAATCCATGTCCACCCTGGCAGTGCTGCTCCTTTTTTTATATCCTGTTCCTTCTCAGTTTTCTTTATTCCTAGCCTGGAAGCCATTCCATACTCTCATCAGTCGTGTTGCCATGTTGCAATTTCTTTTATATTTTCGGAAGTAAAGAAACCCAAATTTCACCTTTCAAAGTATGGATGAAACATGAATTTAACCAAGGGTATATAATTTTTGCCTCACCTCTTAATCTAGAGGTAGAACACATCATTTGCTATGTCTCTTAAAAAATTAAATTATGTCAACAAATAAGTAATATTAGTTCAATTTTAAAAACGAGATGTCTTTTGAGGGTATTTGAAACAGTCCAGCTCTGTTCCATACAGGCAACCACAGACTGTTCTATGTCCACACCCTTTCTGAGAAAGTTCTAGTTTATACTTTCCTGAAAGCCCAGATAACTTTCTTCATATTAATAGCATCTATGTCACAGGGAAACCATTTGTATTTCCATGTATGTAGTCTAAGGAACAAAGCAACTCATTCAGCTCTACAAAATCAAGGAAATTGGTATAGTCACCTTACAGACTGTCAACTCATATCCTGAACATCTTAGCAACTCCCAGCAGCCCTTCCAAAACCAGGATTTCGCCAATTTTCAATACCATTGAAATTACTTCTTTCCTATGTAAGTAGTATTATTTTTTCAGCATGAATTTCTGGCTTGGCTGTGACTTTTGCAGGCAGTTTGGAACCCACAGTATAGTTCTTCCTGGCACACAGATACCAGATTCCTCGTGCAGGAGTTAAGGATGTGACAAATTCAATTCATTTTGTAAGCAATTAAAATATTTATAGCTGAGTTCGCTTAAACAATGTCATCCCTTAAAATATTATTCCTGGATTCTCCTTGGAGAAAATCCTTGGTGGACTTTTGCAAGAGACATATTTAGTACATGATCTTTTTCCATAAACAAAGAAACATGGAAAGTCTGGAACAAAAAAGTTAACATATACACTAACTAAAAATAACTATTTTTAATTAAGGAAGCTCAATATTATTCATCAGTTAGCATAGTCAGCATTGTCCTTTCTTTAAAATTCCAGAGAAAAATGAAGGTGACAAGTTTCCCAGTCAATCCCAGGGATATGAAATAGTATATTAAACAAAAATACTCATGTTTTCCAGACATCTTATTCTTAGCCAATACATTTGATCTGTTCTTACACTGGTTCAGCAGTAATCATATGCTTTTTTCTTCTTAGCAAACATTCTCTGCAGATTCTTTGCTAAATCCATTGTTTTTTTCACATTATCCCGAGACATGGGAGATCACTATGTGTTGCAAGCTTAACCACACAGTCTGTCTTCTTACTCAACACTTGCTTCCTATATGGTGATCAAGTGCAGCTTTTCTGTCTGACATAAAGCTCTCAAAATAAATTAGGGAAAAAAGAAACCGGAACAAGATGTAAACAAAATGATGCAACTTGCTGTTACATTCTCTTCCCTGTTTTTCAACCCTAATGCATCTATTTTAGGGCCTGATACCGAAGTCCCAGGAGCTATCCCAGTGAACACGGCTTCTGGAAGAGCCTAGGGAGAGGATGTTCTTGCTTGGAGGGGCTGGCTGGCATCACAGCACGGTGTAGCTGACACAGGAGAACCAAGGACAGCAAAACAGGCACAGGAGGCACGGAGACTGACCAACCTGACTGGAACTGGAGCTGCCGTGTCTCGTGATGTAACTCAGAGCACCACACTTCAGTCACGGGGCACAGTTGTGGCTCTGGTCCCACAGAATGGGGCTGGAGTGACAAGCTCTCCTTCTTGATATCTCATGGATTGATGGTCAGTTGTAGGAGAGTCAAAACTTGTGGTTCCAGAGTCTGTAGCTCAGTGTGTGGAGCCAGTATGGGAGGGAAGAGGATGGATTACAAGGAAATGGGATAAATCTCAGTGGGGCTGTGAAGAAGCACTTCTGGAACCATGAAAGATTTGTGCAAAAAGGACTGGTATAAGCTTAGACCATAAGCTTGTGGTCATGTTCAGGCACTCCATTGCTAACATGATCCAGATGTACCTCAGAGGAGCTGCATGGAAGTGAGGAGTGTTTGGTGAGGGAAGAGATCAGAGCAATGGTCAGAGATAACCTGAGAAAACCACAGGTCCAAAGATCAAGGAGTCTCAAGAGCAGAGCCGCTGTTTCCATGATGGAAGAAGTAAGCACAGTGTAAAGGGGTCACCAGAAAGAACTTGGGAGGTTTTTCTAACCCAAAGTTAAGCTAATCCAAGGTTAGGGAAGCACTGCAAATCCTTAAGGGCTCAAAAATCTTAAATCAGCTCTCCTTTCCTAAACTTTCACAAAATTCACAGAACCATGAGTCTGGAAAAAAAGGAGATGATGGTGATGAAATCCCAGGGTTTAGGCAAGTGCTTTGGTCATTTGCTTTCTTCTGCCCTGTTCCCCCAGAAGTCTCCATTTCAATGGAATAATTGAAAGCCTGAAAAACTCCATCCTTAATACTCACACAGAGATGCAACCCCTGCTCTGCTGTGTTCTTGATTTACATTTCCAATCCTTTCATTCACTGTCTTCCAGCTCCATTCCCTAGAGCCTTCCCTAAGTCCACTTAGCAGTACCTGACTGTTCCTACTACGTTTCCCCAACCACTGACAACCTGGCAGAGGCTCTCCTCTGTTTCCAGGGTGTGTGAAGCATGCTCTTGTGAGGCCTTTCATCAGAAGTGGTTCTTCTTACTGAACAGGATAGGGGGTATTTTCCATGTTGTTTGCTGTTTATTAGCAGAAGTCTGTTCTAGATTTTTAATACTAATCTGATGTTCAGTGACAAAGTTGCAGAAAGGACATTTCTCCCACCTAGACAGCAACCAGTAAACTTTGATTCTGCTACACGGAGAGAGAAAACTCTTTGCAGAACCAGAGCTGTCAGCTCTTGAGGTCTGGGTATATCTCACACATCAACAAAATGCAGGAAAAATCTTCAGGGATAAAAAAATGATAGTTCTCAGTTTGGCAAAGGTCAGTTCTGAAATGAGCTGGCTTTGCAAGTTGGC
Organism: Dicrurus megarhynchus; assembly: GCA_013399195.1. NCBI lineage: Eukaryota > Metazoa > Chordata > Aves > Passeriformes > Dicruridae > Dicrurus > Dicrurus megarhynchus. The sequence continues at coordinate 720,715 of VXAD01002564.1, read as the reverse complement.
TTAGCTACCTTTAGCACCTAATGTGAAGCAGGAGGCAAAACACTTTAAAATCAAAGTGTAATTGTTATTTGAAATGGGGGTTTAAAAGCCAGTTTCTCCATGTCTCACACAATCACTACATATATACAGACAATTAACCCATTTTTTAGGAGAAGATTAATTGTTTTGCTGGTGAAGTCTTGATAAGCTATCAAGAATTGGTTCTCAGTTGACAGAAATTTTATTTCTGTCCATTTCTGTCCATTTGTCTGTCCTACTTGCAAACACCTCCATGCACAGTCTGTAATTGAATCTGGCACACGAAGATGTCAAGTGTACTGGCCTAACCCAGCAAAATCTCTTGCATTCTGAAGTTTTAATGTCAATAAAGAACAAGTACCTTCTCCCATGCATCCCAAAAGTGACCCTCTGAAGGTTTCCAGATGAAGCACGAACAGCTCTGACAGCTTCACAACAGCTTTGGCATTCCAGCAAAGAGTTTTCAAAGGTTACTACGGAGACGAACTGGTCAACCATTGCATTTGTAGGTCAAGCCCGTGTGAAATTGAGACAATCACCCTGTGAAGACGAATCTACCAAAGGGGATGACATTTTGGAGGCTCACCTCTGTTTCAGGCAGAGTTTGCAGTGATGCCAACATCTGCCCATTTTAGCCTAGAGATTTGTTCAGGCAGCGTTTTATGCCACTTTTCATAGTAAAAAAAAAAAATTATGTAAACATGCTGTAATTTGCTTTTTGCTCCTTTTCTTTGTGAAACTTACTTTTGTTGCCGTCCTTTTTCACTACCAAGGTAATTGCAAGCATAAATTCCATAACTAGCCTTTTCACTTTTAATATACCACAACTGCACCCTGGAATATAATGATCTAAGCACAATCTCCATCTGCAGAAGAGAAGAAAGTGATTTCAAGCTAACAAAATAGCTACAAACTTAATGCAGCCTCACACTTGTTTAGACTACTAATGAGGGAGAGCGGGGAAAGGAAAACAATTCCGTTCCATTCCACTTATCTTGTGGGCTTGGATCTTTAAATGAAAATAATCCAATTAATTGTCACAGCGTGAAGAAAACAGTTGGGTCTGATAAAAATGAGGCAGAACCCTAAAGAAAAAAAATGTACGTTTAAGGTCTTAATTTAAGCCAACAAAAAGTCTCCTGGTTCCCATGGACTGATTCCAGAGCCTTCTGTGCATTGTCCCTGAATGGGTCCAATGTCACAGAGAGGTAGAGCAGTCAGCTTGGGCACATTACACAAGACCAGTTGGACCAGTTGTGTAATGCTGGATCTCTCTGACTGTCCTGTTGGATGGAATGCTTCCGGAGCCCTCAGGAGCACAGAGCTCTGTGCACCAATGGAAGCAGAGTGAGTAATTAAGCCTGCAGTGTTGGAGCCTGCTGTGGAGAACGGCCACAGGGGGCCCAGGGAAGAAAAGCTTTTTAAAACTGCATCAAACATCAAATCCCCGGAACTCTGTTCTTACCCTCCCGGTTAACAGTCAAGGATCTGCCACGTTTTTCAGAAATTACTGCGATTCAGAAGCACGGGCAATAAGCTGCCAGCAGGGTGTCAGTGGAGCTGGAGCTGCCAAAGCCATTTCTTGGTCTCTCCAAAGGAACAGAATGTTAATCAATGTACTCATTTTTTTCCTTCCACTGTAATTAGCCATGCATGACCACAGCTTGACCACCTGAGTTAACTCAAAACTGTGGAAAAAAATCAGTGTACTCAGAAGGATTACTGACCAAAGAGGGTAGCTATGGAAGGACGAGAAGCAGTCAAATATCTGGCCTGGTTTGATGAGGGTCAGAGCAAACAGTCTGATGATAGGGAGTGCATACAAAGAGGTGTGAGCATGGACAAAAACTCTCTTAGGTTTCTAGGATTTAACTAGTCTCCTGTCTCCCTGGGACGGCAGCATTCCTTAGTAAAAAACATAGCTCCGAGGCTATTTCCAAAGAGATTGCATATATTAGAATTCTTCCACTAGCTGGAAATTTTTCATCAGCTAAACTAACTAGGGATCTGTACTCTTTAATGAGACTCCTGTCCTTCTTCTTCCAGAGAAGCTGTGGCTGCCCCATCCCTGGCAGTGTCCAAGGCCAGGTTGGATGCAGCTCTGAGCAACCTGGGACAGTGGGAGGTTTCCCTGCCCATGGCAGGGGGTGGAATGAGATGGTCTCTAAGGTCCCTTCCAACCCAAACAAGTCTGTGATTCTTCTCCATATAGAGGTGGGGGACTGACCCATGGAGAAACTGTAAAATCACGACTGAAACCTTTATTTCTCACCCTAAGTTTTGGCTACTAAGAAAACATCATGGCAGTGAATATGGAGAGGAAAAATGTGACAAAAGCAAACAGCAACCAAATTCTTCAGAGAAGATGGAGAAATTTCTCATCAGAAGAAAATATTTCAGAAGTGAACAACTGGTCAAATACTTGAAGAGGGAAAAGAATATCTTAACTCACTTTTCGTAAATGTTTGTTGCAATAAGTAAGATCTGGACGTGTACACTAACAAGACAATAACATGAAAAATGGCAGAAATACCATCACATCACGTTTACCTCCTAGCATAAATGAAATTACGCTCTAAATTCCCTTCCAGATCTGTCTGTGCCTGTGAACCTGGAGCACAGCAACACTGGCTGGCAGGGAGTCTGCAAATCACTATGTCCAAACACCCACTGAACTGGGGCTGCCACCAACTCAAGGAGTTGTCTTGTCTAACAAGGTCCTGAAAACCTCCAAGGACATCTACTGCAGTGTTTTTCTATCCTCCCACCAAAAACATATCCTAATGTCCAATCTGGACTGCCCAGAACAGTTTGTGGCCTCCACATCTTCATATACCATCTTACAGTGCTGAGGAGAATTTGGCTCTTCTTTGGCTCGACATTTTTGTAGCTCCTCTCCAAGCAGTTTTGTTTTCTTTTTAATTCATCATTTTTAAATGATTATGCTACTTTACAGGATGCCAAACCCACTCTGTGATCCTCTTTGTAACTGGCACTACACAAGTAGTATTTGCTTGTCCTGTGGCTGTTTGCAGGAGGAGCACACCCAGTGAGGTCAAAGGACATCAGTCAGAGGGAGGAGAGTAGAATAAGGAGATCCAGCAACATTTGTTTTTCTTTAGGTTCAAATGCCTCCTTTTCATTTTGAGGCATTTATATTCTATATTACAAACCTATTAATCAACTGGTAAACATTTAAACCTCATAGCTGGGACTGAGTTGCTTCTGCAGGTGATAATCCCCAATCAGCAGTGGCCATTAAGAGGTGTTGCTTCTTTACTATTCCCTGAAAGGGGCATTGGCTGTAATGTCTAATAGCCCTGAGCATATCTGAAAACTCCTTTTTCCCATGTGTTCCTATGGATACTGTAAGAATCACACTGCTCTCAGCTTCTGTGATCACCTGGAAGCTTTCTGGAGGGCTCTAGGGCTGGTGCAATGTATTCCTGTCAAACCATCTGGCTGAGAGATCATTTTTTCCCCTAGAAGTTGTACGGGAGCCTGAGTTTAGAGCTCTTGATGGCACACTGAATGTTGCATAGATTTAGTCAGGCCTTTTATTGCCTTTTATTGACCATTAGAGGCTTTTTGGCAATGGCATGCTGGCACTGAACTGCTGTCAATGTGTTTCTTAGGCTGCCCGTGAGGGTGGTTTTGCTCTCATCTAGTCTCATCTGATTTTGCTTTTTTAGATGATTTTCTGTTAGACAACATCAGTTGCTGCCAAAACAGGCACAAAACATACTTTGCTGTAAGCAGGTATTTAGGTGAAACATTTTGTGAAAGTGGACTTCCCTGAACCCTTCTGCACCCTGAGGTTTGGGGTGCTTTGGGCAAAATCCAAAGCTGTGAATCTCCACTAAGTTCAGGTGCAGTAATAGAAGTTCTATCACAAGAGATGCTAATCAGTGTTCATCCCCTCTCTGGAAGGATCTATTTTGTTAAAATAATGTTAAAGTAATTCCTTACAGTCCTCTACAAAATATTGGTAAAACTGAACACTGCAAGCACCTCTACTTTCTCCTCACTCATGAAAAAAATCTATTTCAAGTAGGTTTTTTATGCTTCTACTGTTCTGGTTTGTCAGACTAAGCCACACCATTAATTTTAGCCAATTGATCACTACATTTGTGCTTTTTGGAGCTTCCTCTTTTATATCCATTCTTCATTTGATTTCAAGTTCACGTGCTGTATTTTGCACGCAATTCAAGTCTACCAGCTAGGTGAACAGAGCTAATCCTGTCAAAGAACAAACTACCACTACATTATAAATAATTGTCTGCAGCCTGGTCCAGGATTTCTTTACTGTTCTTGATTAGGTAAAAAGATGAAAAGCTACTTCTGTTGCCAGTAAAAATGACATTTCACTAGCTGGACTTTTAAAAATATCATGATGTAGCACAACTAAACCCAAGAAGGCAGAGCTTATGCCATTGTGTTATTACCCTGTCCAATTGTGCCATTCCCCTGTCCAAGAACTATTTTGAATTGAGCAGAATTGCAAAAAAAAGTCACTTAAGAACTCTTGAAAAATAGAACGTTCACCAAGGAATAATTCATAAGTAACCTACTGACAAAGCTGCTTCATGCTTCAAGAGTTACCACATCTGGTCCAGCAATTTTGACTTATCTAATGGTAAAACTTCCTGGTTTTGTTTTAAATTGCTGCAATTTCTTCCTCTTCTGTGTAAAGCACCAGGCATTGCCTTCTGTAAGCCAGAGCAAGTGGCCAAATGTCCCAGTTCCTTGTGGAGCAGTGGCAAGTCACTTTTGGTACAGTAACTCTGGAGTTGCCACATCTTCTCCAGGCATGGACTTACCTCATGGAGCAGATAGATACAAGCACTGATAAAACAGGGCAAGTAGCTGGAGATCTGCAAGATTGCCATGTTATTTGTAAAATTACATCAGCTGTGAGCAGGAGAGGTTCCCAGTGACTGGATGGCTGCAATGGCATGAAGCAGGTGACGTATTTCTGCTGCTCTTGCCTGTAGTGCTGCTCTGAGGAGTGTGGTAACATCAGTGAGGCAATCGGGAATAAAAACGACAAATGCATCTCAATTAAAAATTTCAGCCAGGACTACACCCCTTTGCTTGTGAAAATTTCATCACACCCTTCTCAAAGTGACACCTCTGAACTAGTTTGGGGATCTGCCAGGAAAGGGAGTCCTTAGAGAGACAGCTCCCGAATGTGAGCGATCGACAGAAGTTCAAGCTATTGCAATATTTAAAACAGGCACTAAAACTCTCAGTCCAGTTTTTTCTCTTAAAAACACTCTCTTCAGCAAATCTCCTGATTAATGCCAAAATAAGATCTTTTCAGGTATAGCATTCAGAGAAGCAGGCACCATCCACATCATTGTCAATGACAGAACATGGCAGCACTTACCCAGTTCCAGCTCACAGCTGAATTTCAGTCCTACACTGTTAAACTCGAGGGATGCTGCTCTTCTGATCCATTGTCACCTCTGCCTTCCTATTCCTGCAGCGAGGTTGTTCCCTTCTGACATCACCTGTGGGATGAAGCCTCCCTGCCTTCTGTGCACATGTGAGGTTATGGCTTTAGTGACAGAGCTTCCCTTACACATTGCCTCTTCTCCCTCATTCGTGGGTTTTATCACCACAATATCTCTTCTTCCAGTTGTTCTTCAGAGTGGAAAGGACCCTGTTAACATTTCAGCTGTCTTCTCCTGTGTGCATTCTAATGATGATATTTTAGTTAAAAATACGGAGAAGGACTATATTGTAAGGAAAATTGTCTAGTAGAATGACCAGAGGAAGAAAGAGCAGGCCAAATTGCAGGTCTTGTTGAGCTAAGGTGCTTGAAATAGAGGGAATTAGAAATGCAATAAGTTGTTGGTGATTTTTACGTGGTATCTACCTTGCCAACAGAAGGTGATTTATCTTGTACTCAATGCCAGTCCTATAAACACACAACAAAAGGAACTTTTTAAACTTTATCTGACCGTGAGAAGAAACATGACCAGCATTAAGGAAATTAGCAGGTGTTCTCAGAAGCTGTGCTAAGGGACCATCTCCTTTTTAGAATGCCTGTGTGTGCATGTGTGTGTATTCATGTGTATTTGAAGGAATCAGCCTTTACAAAAAAACGTGTCTATCAAAATCCCAGTGCTGGTGGAATGAAGTTTGACTCACACTCCCTAAGAAGGGTGGAGTGTGTGGATTCAGATGTGGCCCTTTGGTTTATGTATTTCTCCATTTGGTTTTATTGTATGAGTCACAAAGTACCTAAAAATTCACAGATGGAAAAGGCTGAGAAATAGCACATCTTTTTTTATGATCAACTGGACCAATTTACCATCCCAGACAGGAAAGACAATAAAATAAAATTAAAAATCTAACCTTTTACTGAAACTACGTCATGTATTCCCTCATTCAATTAGGAAATATGAACTGTTCTAGGAACGACCAAGAAACATTAAGTTATTTGTAAAGAAACATTAAGTCATTTGTAGAAAGCTCAGATTATTACATCATCTGTCTGAACAGAGATTTATTGCTGCTAAAAATTCTGTGCTGCAGAAACACAGCATCAATAAATCATCATTTACCTTGTCAATAGCTTTAATAGGAGAGGGAATGGGCTGGAAATTTTTCTGGATGCAGTGATACTCCAAAAGATGATTTGAGACCAGAGTGTTATTGCCATAAGGAATAACAGTATTTACTTGTCTCTCAAAGGGAAGGCTGGGAGCAGATCTGCATTACAAAAAGAAGAAAAAAGGACTTGAAATTTCTGCTTTGTGTCATCCCTTGTGGGTGTTGCCACCCTTCTGGCTACCAGAATTGCTCATGAGGGTACAGGTGAGTGTTCCTCGCTCACACCAGTGGAAGTGACTGATAACCTCCAGCTTGTGCCAAAAAGCACCCGACTTTTATGGAGGATTATTTATGCCCAAATATTTGTGAAGCCTTTGCAAGTGGAAGTACAGTAGCAATTCTAAATGCTGTTGGTTAAGTGTGTTGAGCTCCTCACACCGGTGAGGGACTGCAGTTTATCACACGGCCTGTCTTTATGGGGAGAGATTTTAAATGATTTGCTGCTCTCCAACTTGTAACTGTGTTTGAGGTAGTTACTGTGTAATTGTGCAAAACGACAGGACTGTAATTTTAAGGTTGGTAGGACGGGAGCTTGTACGACCAAGGCAATACTAACTCTTCTATGGTCTCATATATGTACTTTCCATTTCTTGCTTTTATACTTTCTCTTGACATTTTGTAATCCTTTTGGGTATTCCCTTATTGATTGGGGATTTTGCTCCAGAAATGTATTCCTTTATCTAATTTTAAAGAAGACTAGATAGGCAATAGGTTTTTTTTCCCTATGTGATACTTCTGCTTTTCATTATACTTATTAAAAAGTATATATAACCCTACATTTAACTTTCCTTAAATTGTGTTCCTAGAACTCTTAATTCTGCACTCCCTTCCGTATAGTTTACATTTCTGATCTTTTTTATCATCTGAGTGTTTAGCAACCACAGTCAAATACCCCTCAGTTTCATCCCAAGAAGACTTTAAAACTCCTTCAAAAAGAATTTGTTCCAAAAGAAATCTCCAGTAAGGAACTGAAAACAAGCCTTGCTATTTCTAATGTCAAGCTATTTCAGATCTGCTTTTACATCAGAAGAGAAACTAAAGTGAAAACACTCAGCGTCTTTCCTGTTTGCAGGTTGTCTCTAGAAAGGAACTCAAGGCTGGAATGGGTAGAGCAGCCCTGTATTTATTGATCTCACCTCAGTTGTCACCTGTCAGCTATAAAAGCTCCTAATGTATCAGAGGGAAATGCTTCAAATGCAACATGGGAATTTTACAGCAAGAAAATGGCTTTAACTGAACCTCGGGAATTGCATCATTAAGGAGCAGTCTCAATGCAGAGGTCACAGTGATAAACTAGTAATTCCTTATATTTTTTACTGCATCAGAGCTGAGGGATGGAAGCTGCATGACTAAGGATTTATTAAACCCATCTCGTGGTGACTGCAGTCTTTCAGCTAAAGAAGGAATTTATGCTGCCTGTTCATATTCACAGACCCTCCATTTCTCTATTACTGTTTCAAATGTTAGAAAAAGTGAAGCTGTGGGCATGGGATTTGTAAAATTTTTCTGTCTGCTTTACAAACTCTGTGGGACAGCAACCCATAAACGGGTTTATGCACTACAGCACATGGACACTGGAAAATGAGATTCTGAGAAAGCAGCCAGTTAAGCAAGAAACTCCCCAAACCAGCCAGAAGGAAACACAGAGAAGTATGCCCAAGGTGAGTGCCCAAAGTCAGTGCAGAGATTAAGTAGGTGATTCTCTGTGTGCTTCTCCCTCTGCATAAATTCACTCTGAGTCTGGTGCCTAATCCAGGTGAGCTCATGGCATATTAAGGAAAAGGAAAAAGCCCAAACCCAGAGATAAATTGCATCCTATTTCAGCTGCATGTTAAGGCAGTTGTTAAGGCAGATACACACTTTAAAAACACAAATTTACTGATTTGCAGTGGGGCTGTAGAAATAAGCCTCCTAATGCCAGTCTTGTTTGTGTTTTGGCCTGCGCCTCTCTTGGTTTCCATTGTGGGGGTCACTTCCATTTGTATCCCTCATGAAAAAGTATTGGAGTAAGGAACTGTCAAGGAAAGGGAGAAGAGCCGAGCACAAGGCAGGGCATGGAGGGCTGCAACTTAGGATCTGTGTTCCCACCTGTGACAGGGTTTTTGTGACCAAATATTTATCAAAGGCAGGTAAAGCACATCTGTTGTCATCCTGTGTGTGGTTCAGGGCTTGATTTAATTGTTTTCCTGGAATCAGGGCTGAACAGGCCAGAGCCAGTTTTGTCCTGCAGATGCCTCAGGGCTAAAGTGCAGATTGAGCACTCCTATATTTCTTTACTGTAACAGGTAAATACAGGTGTGCCAGGAATTTATGGGTGCAGAAGGAAGTACTCATGGCCCCTGCAAGCAAGGGGGGAAAACTCCCTTAGGAAGCTTTGCTCTGGTCTGGGTTCTCTGTTCAAGGCATTTCATGGGAGGTGTTCCATGGATGAGCACTCGCTCCAGTTCTGATCCCAGCAGATCAGCAAATCCCACATGGAGCAATGCAAACCTATTGCATGTGATCTAACCCAGAATAAAACCAGGTGTGTTTGAAGCCTGCACTTGTCAGACTTGGAGGCTGAAGAGCACTTCCATCAAACACAAAATTCAAGTAGACAGAGGAGATTTTTCAGGAAGCAGGAAGGCCTGAGGAGGTACCAAAATTGGACTGGGCCCATCAGCCCTCCAAAATATGGTGCTTCCACTATTTGGAAGCTGATTCTTGACAAAAAAAGTCTGTATCTGGGAAAAACCAAGAGACTAGATGGATCTTATGGACCCTTATGGGTGTTACAAAATTATCTCTTCTCGTGGATTGCTGGCTTATGGTTTGGGATGAAATCTTTAAAGGGAGGATGCATGTTCACAAAGATACAGTGGCGCTGGGAAACCAATCCCTTTTCTGCAAGGGTATGAACTCTGAGCAGAGCTTGCTCTTTGCTTTGTTCTGGGTTTTGGAGTGCTATGGTCCTCCATGCACTTTATTCTTCTTGACAGGATTTTTGGGGTTACTGAGTGCTCCACATGGGGTCAGGCATTCCTATGTTCTCAAAAAATCAGCCAAATCAACTGAAAATCTAGCCTTGGGCGTTACAAGAAGCACTAACGTGTAATGGACTTGTGAGAGCTGGATCCATATGTGAGAGCTTGATCTCTTGGCAGTCTGTGTTATCAGGGACCAGAAGAAAACATCCAGCCTAAGAGGGGAGCTCAGTGTGTGCAGAGCGTGATTAAACATCTCAGTATCTCTCCACAGGTCCTCTGTGTTTAGATTTGATTCACACTCTTCCCCTATGTCCCTTATGAAAACGGGAGCAGTTTTTACAGTAGTGGGCTGATGGCAAGAGGGGCACTTTGTGGGCTGTTTGAACCTCACCCCTGGAGAGCAAATCCAAGAAAAGCAGACAAAAGGCAAAGGCTTCCCTGTGGTGGAAAGGTTCAGCTTTGTGAATGCTGATGCAGACCTATTTTGTTTACACACTTGATAATTAATAGTGTTTGCCGAGTTGTCTCACTAGACTAATGGTTAGTTTTACTCTGTAAATAAGACAATCTGTGGTTATAGTAGAACAGAATCTCTCACTGTGAGTTTGTCAAATAAATGCAGATTGTGAAATACAAATATCTACTCTGTCCTGTGAGCAAAAGCCTGCATTGTAATTCTGCAAAGAGTTGTCTGGTTGAGCAATAAACCTCCTGTGAAACACACAGGGTCAAGAAAATATAGGTGGTGAATTTGAAATCCTTGAGTAATTTTGGACTTGGTTACATCCAGCTGGTTTATGTTGCTGAAAGCATCACTGCTTTCCCAGAGTAGGAAGGAAGGACAGAATGATGGAGTAGATCACCCAGCATTTGTCTGATGAGCTGTTGGGTGCACAGCCCCCAGAGGATGCTGCAGACCAAGAGGTTTCATGGGGTAGGGACCACAGGAAGCAAGTATGGCTTTGCAGTGAGAATAAGGATGGTAATCCTTATAATAAGGAGTAAGAGTGCTACCATAAAATTGTGCTAGCTTATATGTTATGATGATGCTAATTTATATTTTATGATGACACACTGCCTCTGCTGACTGCTTAATCCTTAGGAGAACTTAGTACCTGCAAGCTCCTGTGGCTCTTGCAAATGGTTGTGAGTAGATATGAGCTGAGGATCTCTCCCCCATTACCCTGAAAGGCAGCTCGCAGAACTAGCCCAGACACCTGGTGCTTTAGGTGAGAGAAATTCCATCTTCATGTGACAGCAGCCAAAGTTGCAATGCAGAGGTGTGTCAAAGGGCTGATCATTTCCAGTGACTGGGAGTTCAGAAGGCACCTCAGAAAGCTCATGAGCAGCTCCAGGCTTTTCCTGCTCTGCTCCTCTGTGCTGGTTGCGTGGCACAGAGCAGAGCACCGTTCATATCTCACTGCTACCTGCTGCCCTGGCCTATCATGCACAACATCCTTAATTAGCAAAAGCACAGGAATGAGACAGCACATTAAATTGCTGATGTGGATGAGTATTTCACAGACATTTCTCTTTTAGTCATCAAGAAAACCAAACTGAAGATGTGTCCGCGTACTCACAGCAGCATCGCTCAGCATGACCATGCACGTGATTAAGCAAATTGCTTTCAGGGAAGTGACTCATTGCTTTGGGTTTGCTTTTTTATTTCTTCTTGCATTATACATAATAAGCATATAAATGTGTTTTTGTTTCTAGACGGCTCTGGACAAAAATACACACTGTGTGCATCATCAGTTAAGTAATCCATGTCTGCCTTTATCCAAGGGTGCAGACATCAGGAAAGCACGACTGAAAGATGACCATCATGTAATAATTATGTTTCAGTGTCTCCTCATATTGAGTCAGATCATTTTGATGGAGGATAGCTTCTGGGAGATTGTTCTCCCTGAGCATGTCTTAGAAGTTGTGAGACTCAGCATGTCTTGCCTTGCTGTGTTTAGTCTGAAGTGCTCAGACCTATCTTGTCCTGTTGTTCTGGTTAATTTGTTAATGGATAATTGATTTCAAGGGAGAGGAAAGTTTCCTGTTCATAGTCAACTTTATAATCCTGCCTGCCTGGATATGTAGTATGGCAGGATACTGACTCCCAGATCCTATTTCTGATCTTCCACCTCCTCCCAGTAGGTATCTGATGTCCTGGTTTACCATGTGTCCCAGCCAACAATTACGCCTGAGCAAGTCAATACTGAACAGGTGTCGCAGGGTGCAGCTTATCAGGTGCAGATTATCATCTCAATTCTACTGGCTTCAGGGACTTGTGTGCTCTTCAGAAACACACGGCCAGTCACTGTAGGAGAAGAAAGTTGATTTAGTGGCTTTTTGTTTATTTTCCCCCACTAACCAGGAATTGAGAGCCATGAATTTAACGTAGTGTTTTATGTAAGACTTCCTGTGTGGTCTGCAACAAATCATTACTTGCTGTCGTCTTTAAAGAAATAAGGTTCCACTGCCATTTGTGCCCCTGAAAGTCAGTCTTCCATTCATTGGGCCTCCGTAGTCATTTGCAAGTTGTTTCAAGTTAGGAGCATGGGACAAGTGTTAGAAATCCTCTCTGCTTAAGAATTCTCTGCTTAAGAACATTAAGAAGCATTTCAGTACTCATAAAAGTGAATGCTGAGCAAAGGTAATTTGAAAATTATTGCTGTGATTATCAAACTGCAGTACCAGTAAATAATGTGGTATCCTAAATGTAGTAAATAATTTGCATCCAATTTCCACATTTTATTATAGCGTCTGTCTGGAATTTGAAGTGCTTCATCCCAGCCAGTTTCTGTAGCTCAGCCCTGGGGGAAGATCAGGGTTGGCTGGTTTTGTTAACTCTTGAAAACAAAAATCAAAGATAGCAATCACATCAACTTCCTACAACCAGGGGTGGAGGGGGGTCCCCTCTCAATGGCTTCAGTGCCAAATTCAAATCCTCCTTTAACCCAGAACCAAAGCCCTTGAAGTTTAGCCCTGTTTTTATCACTGATAACCCTCCTAAGACTTCAGAGAACATACTCTGTGCAGAAGGCAAGAGCCCAGGGCTGTATCCAGCTCCAGCAAGGCAGCTCAGACAAGCCAAGCTGGCAGGACCTTGCCATGCCAAGAGCATTCTGCTGGTGACTGACCTGTGTGGCTGGGTCGATGGCACCATGAACTATTTCCCCACTTACCTGAACTGCAGGTGCTCGTGGGATGCGTGTGCAGGTTTTGCTTTTGCTGGAGAGAGGTGTAGCAAAGTCTGGTGCGTGCTGCCATGGCCCCATGCTTGCATTACCCGGAGAGGATTGTTGTGGGAATGCAGATGAATGGTTCTGTACCTCATTTGCCATATGGCTGACAGCTCGGCAAAGCCTGGGGTCTCCAGCTGTCACACACGGTGGCACAGCTGACAGCAGCATGTGGCTCGCTCTCCTCTTGCCCCCAGTCGAGATGTTTTGAGGCTGAACTGGATCTGTGTCACTACATGCCATCAATTTACCACTTGGCTTGCCCAAAAAGCTGTCACAGCTGCTTGTGGCTGACATCTTTCAGTTACCAATGTGAAATAGTCTCTGAGGGCCCACCACTGAGCTCTGTGTCCGCCTCTGGGTGGTTTCATGGCAATGTGCAGATAAGATTGCTTTTTTCTCCCATTGTGCCCATTGTGGTTATTCCTCAAAAGGCTGGGGCTGCTTTTCTGAGTTTTTAAGAGTGTGAGTGTAAGAGATGGCTCTGCACGCCACCAGTGTGTGCTCCCTCAGTATCATCCCACAGGACAAGTGCTTACCCTGGAGCAGGGGGATTGCATTAGGATGCCTGTGCACCTGTGCTCTTCAGCATTTCCCCCTAATCATGACAGTCACCCCCTGCTTCAACATGTGATGCTGTTTGTGTCCCATTGGAAGAGGATTTGCCCCTCCTCATCAGTGTCAGCATATCCAGTGCACTGTCACGTGGTTTCTCTCTGAATTTCCTGCAGCTAATGAGGCTGCCACTGTAGGACAGCTGCAGCAGAAGAGCCAGATTCATCCCCACAATTTCCTTCTACTGGATTCTGCTTGCCCAGTGCTTTTCCAGAGTGATCTGTTCCAAGGGAATGTGTAACCAGCTGTTGTCAGGATGGACGTTATGGACACATTACGGACCCACAGTGGTCCCACGTATGGCCAAAGCAAGTTCAGGAGTAGCAGGTGATACACTGCACACACCTTCCAAACCATCAGTACGGGTCAAATCTTCAGCATCCTTTGGCCTGGCCATGATAATGACGATCCCCTGGGAGGACAGACTCATACATGCTTCTGCTGATCAGAATTTTTATAGACTAAATAATCTACATCATAGAATCATAGAATCTCAGAATGGCTTGGGTTGGAAGGGACCTTAAAGACCACCCAGTTCCAACCCCCCTGCCTGAGCAGGGACACCTTCCACTATCCTAAGGTGCTCCAAGCCCCATCCAACCTGGCCTTGGACCCTGCCAGGGATGAGGCAGCCACAGCTTCTCTGGGCAGCCTGTGCCAGGGCCTCACCACCCTCACAGGGAACAGTTTCTTCCTCATATCCCATCTAACCCTGCTCTCTGTCAGTGTGAAGCCATTCCCCCTTGCCCTGTCACTCCAGGCCCTTGTCAAGAGTCTCTCTCCATCTTTCCTGTGGGCTCCCTTCAGGCATGGGAAGGCCGCAGTGAGGTCACCCCAAAGCCTTCTCCAGGCTGAACAATCCCAATTCTCCCAGTCTTTCCCCAAGTCTCAGAGTACAGTGCATTGTATCTTTAGGTAGTTCTCCTAAAAGGACCTGGTGAAGTTTTTGGTGAGTTGCTGGGTATATCAGGAGAACACAAGAATCTGTTGACTGACCGGCAGCCAATTTGTCAGATCCATGTAGTGATGGTTCGTTCAGGGCAGTTGTAGTAGATTTAACTGGCTGCCATAATCCATGGGCATGAGTCATTTAGCCTGGATTTAGCCTCATGCAGGTTCAAAGCAGGCAGATCACATCCACACCATGGTTACTCTGACATGCTCTGGAGCTAATTTTAGGACCTGAACATAGTTATAGATACACTTCTAGCAGATAAGGAGCTGCATTTGTGAATTGGTACCAGCAACATCACCTCACAGTGAGATGACCTCACAGTAGGTGTCCAGAGCAGTGTCCACAGAACAATGGCTGTTCCCAGCAGGCACGGGGCAGTGGGGATGCCAGTGTGTGGGTGAGGAGCTTGTTTTCTCCTTGCCAGGCTGTGGCTGCACCTCCGTGCTGAGCTGCACAGCGTCTCTGTGGACCCAGCAGATGCAGCCCTGTACAACAACAGTGACATCCTCCTTTCATCTGTGTCCCTCATGTTCAACACAGGGAGCCCCTATGGCTGCTTTGGCTGTTTTGGCTTTCCAAGTTCAGGTTAGACACAAACCTAGGCTAGGTCCAATTAGGCTTCCAAAGGGATCTAGATGAGCCTGAATCCCTCTTTTTTCAGTCTTGTACTCACAGACTTTATAAGATCCCAAACTGAGATTCAGCTTTTCTAACACATTGTTTATGCTTTTCCTCATATTTTCCTCCTCTAATCTGAAAATTCACATTTTGCTTTTTGTATGTGCTATTTTTTACCTTTCTTTACTTGGGTCTTGGGCTTGCTATGCAGGCAGGCTGTTAATGCTGCCCTTGCTTCACCCATCAGCAGCACTCGAGCAATCCTTCCACGTTGGGCAGCAAGATCTGTTTCCAGCTCCCTTCTGCAATCTGGCCCCACCTTTTGTGACACTTTTTTCCAACAGAAAGGTTTCAAGCAGCCTGGGCAAGGATTTTATACTGGAGAGCTGAAGTCTGTCAGCTCTTTGTTCCAGCTGTGGTGACAATCTCTTTTCAGCATCAAATGTAGGTGTGTCTCGTGCTCTGGTTTCCAGCTTCTAACAACAAAAGGACAAAACAAAAGGCCTTCTGTTCTCAGATGGTTTCAGAATAAGGTGAAGTGCTATATTTCTTGCAGTCATATCACTTCAAGTGATTTTGCCCTTGAGAACAGCATTACCTCACACACAACAAGAGAACGTCTGTGTGCTGAAATGTCAGGCCTCATGAGACAAAGATTTCTCTTTTGTTAGTGCTGTAGCTTTCCACAGTTCTCCCTCCCAGCTGATATTTTATTGGTTCTTGTACATAGCTTTGCACAGGTTTCCTTAACACAGTGGACAGTTTTTATTTAACACGAGGGAGGGATCAGTCACAGCAAGTGGAGCAGCCAGGTAAAACTGCTGAAACACCAGCGCTCTCCTGCACAGCAGCATGTTTGCATAGCCCTGCTTCCCCCTTGGCACATTCTTGTTTAACAAATATCTCAATCTCTGTGGCTCTGCTTCAGCTCTGCCTCGTTTGTCTTGTCTTTCCCTGGCGCAAGTTCAGAACGGCAGCACCTGCCTTCCTGTTTGTACATCAGTGCCTTCACCTCAGCCAGGGGCTCTTGACACTGTGAGCTGCAGAAGCAGCATCTCCTTAGGCCACTGCTGGAGAATGGGAACACAGCTGACATCTGATTCCCCAGTTAATCCATAGGCCCCGTGCTAATTGCCTTTACACACTAGGCTGCACAGCCTAAGTGCAGGAAAAGAGCTTGTGTCAATCCAGAGAACAGCTAATGAGAATAACCAGCCATTAACACACCAAATCAGATAATAAATGCTGGAGAGCACATCTGATGGTTCAGAGCCTCTTGTAATTTGTGAGGGTTGTTGTTTTTTTACTTCCCAGTAAAAGAGCAGGCACTCCTGCGCAACTTGGCTTCATAGGAAGTGGCTTTTAGGATTATAGATCAAATAAAAATGTATGGTGAATTACAGCAGCTGGGGTTAAAATCCTAGACTTACCCATTAAAACTGTAGTCTACCAAGGCCATGTTTCACTCTGCAGGTCGAGGACTTCAGAGCCAGCTGGGGAAAGCTGGGCAGACTGGAGCTCTGTCAGTCCAAAGACTTTTACCAACAGGCTCAGGTGTAGGGACTGGGGGAGAAGGGGCAGAAAACACACCAGTGAAGTGTGCCAGAATCCCCTTGTGTGCTGCTTTACCCTGGCCTAACTCACATAGGGCTTCTGTATGTGAAGATGATTTGGCATTAGTCCTTACTATAACCACAGAGAAACTAAGGAAATATATCCGGAAATAAACTACCTGGAGCTAAAACTTTGGGAATAGCAATTGGAGAAGTTTTCTAAACTTTGGTTCGATATTTTGCTTGTCAGTCTCAAAGCTCTCCCCAGTCAATTAATGTATCTGTGTGGCACCTGTCCACAGCAGAAATTGGCAGTTACTGAAAAGCCCTTCTCTTTGGTGTGGGAAATAGCTAAAAATCAATAGTGTGGAGAGTATAAATGCAGACTGCTGAGTGCTCTTTAAGCTGGACAGTGGCGAGGAGGGAACTTGTATAGGCTACCTGGGATGTGACATTCCTCTTCCAGATGAAGCTGCTGTAGGATCTTTCATGACCAGTTCCCATCACTAGTAGTGTTACTGGAGTGGGTGAGAACCTTTCAGCTTCTAACTTTATCCCAGGAAGGAGTCTTGTAGTGGCACAGAGCTGCTGGACACCTCTCTTGGGTGGGAGGGGTCACTTGGAAGGGACCAGAGCTGGCTGCTGCCTCATCCAGCTGCTTTGCAGAGCACAGAGCTTTTTGTCTTGCAACTGTCTCCTAAACACAGCTGGTTCTCTCCTGCACCAGGTTTTCTGGCCTTTCTCCTGCCTCAGGGCTTTTGTAGGATGGATTTCTTCCCTCTTGGTACAGCACCGTGGAGTAGGACACTGCTCATTTTGTTGTCTCTTTTGTGTGCATCCACTATGGGATAGAAGACCACAGTTCCCACCTAGGAGCAGAGCAGTATAACAGGATCTACAGCCGGACCATTTTCCATTACAAAGCCATCTTCTAAAGCATTGCTCTTATTTCAATGTACTCACGTGGCTGTAGAGCTGGAATAATTTTGGTCTGGTTTGGTATTGAGGCAGATTAATTGTATTCCAGCCTTGCATTGTGCCAGGATGCTCTTTCCTGCCAGTTTTTAATGTCACTCAGAAGCAGCACGTGCCCACAGCTCGATTTCCTCACCTGTCCCATGGCATTATTAGTTTGGCATAATCAAGCAGTTGGCAGCAGCTGCCTGGGTGAGTTTCATCAGAAGGACTAGCAGAAATATTTCCTCTTCCACCAGAGGACATGTTTGAAATACTGGTGGATTTATAAAGCCTGCTTCATTGCATGGAAAGGCAGCGAGGATCCTTTCTCGGGGAGCTATTGAGAGCTCCACAGATGAAAATCCTGCTGACAAGTTTCAGTTATCACTAAAGAGAAAATATACCGAGTTTTTCAGAAAAGTTATTTCTCCTTTTGCCAAGATCTGATCCCAAAGGGAAAAATATCAGAGCAAGAGAACTCTTCATGAAAATTACAGGAAAATTGTCCCATGAAATTTGAGACCTTCAATTAGTCCACATCAGGTCTTCAAGGGGCAGAGAATATCAATGAACAAGGAGAACATTTCTTTTTCTGTGGCTCCATCTTCTAACTTGTTTTCAAATTGCTTTGGGCCGTTTCCAGGCAGCCTAAATTCCACCTAAATGTCTGTGCCTGCAGTGGGTTTAGTGCCTCTGGAGAGCAATTCAGAAAGCCTGAGGGAAGTGCAGAGTGAGTGTTTTGAGTCAGACAGCAGGAAACAGGAGACGAAGATGACACTTGGCGGCATTTAAGCCAGCTGAATATGCCCATTTTCTTCTGTTTGTTTTTTCTAATGGTGATATCAGCTGGTGTGTTAAAGCATTTATTTCTGTCCTCTGTTTTTTAGGAGATGGGCTGTGTAGGAGGAGGAGAAAATTCTCTTCCTCCAAGGGGCATAAGGTACAAACTCAACCTCTGTCCAGTGAATGCTGTAAGATCGTTCCAAAAGGAGGATCTTGTCCATGGTTCACACTGTATCTCACAAGGAAGTGGAACTTCTTCTAAGTGACTACAAGACCAGCAATTCAGATACAATCATCCATTTGAGCTGCACGGGTTAAAAGATAATCAATATTTGTACAGTAATTAGAATATCAAATAAAACAATGTACAAAGTTCTAGTCGGGAGGGAATTGGGTGGTGCTGTGTCAGAGTAACCCCTTGTGGAGTGGATCCTCCTTTGTGCAGTGTCAGGGGCTGTTGGTGTGCTGGGATACTCTGTGGTTTCCTGGATTTTCATAGGCATGATGCCGTTGACCACAGGGACATTATGCCTGTTGTCCTACCAGCTCTGCTCAGGAGGAAAATTGTAGAAAGAATGGATGTGAACCACATTGCTTGTAGGACCAGTGCCGATCCTCCATCAAAAATATTTCATTTTAGAGCATAAAAAAGTTCTGTCAGAGTTTCTCAGTGGTCCTGGAGACCTAAGAGCTTTAATATTTTAAGCAGGTCCTTTTTCAGTCATCAGGCAGCAGCAGCCACTTTCAGTTCTTCAGGGAATCAAAACCAAAACACCCAGTGATGTCAAACTATGACACCTCTCCTGTCTGGGGACTGCAGCCTTCCAGGACACCACTGGGAATAAGGAAAGAAAGGCAGAGAAAAGCGAAGTAATTTGTGAAGTGGAAACCAAACTGCCTTTTTCTAACCCCTGCTCCTGGGGTCTAACACCAGAGGCACTACTGGCATGTCCAGCCTGTGACCCCAGGGTGCTCAGCTCCAGGCAGAGGCGTTGGATAAACCCACAAACCCCTCCTCTTCCACAGGGAAAAGCATTTGGCTTCTGCCAAGGCTTTTGGGAGGATTTTGTCTTGCTCCCAGAACAGACTCAGCCATCTTCTCCTTTGTAAAAGGTACCGGCTTTGCTGTCATCTTTCAAACTAAGAACCCCTTTTTGCCCTACAGGAAAGTGTGCCATGATGTTTGGGCAGGTCTCTGACATCCCGTTTCCTTCTTCCTTGATTCCAAGCCCTGCACTCTCTCCACACTCACGACCCCTGGAAGGCATTAAAAACTGTGGCCCATTTCTTTCTATCTTTGCTACTTGCATGGCCCTTTACACTGAAGTATTTAAATACTTTTAATGTATTCATCTTCCCAGTAGCACACTAAAATAGGGAAGGACCATTATCCAGAACTTATGGATAAGTAACTAAGACATAGGAAATTTAATTCCTAGATTCTGGGATGCATCAAAAGCAGCGTGGCCAGCATGGGAAAGAGATTCTGCCCCTCTGTGCCTGGTGTGCTGCATCCAACTCTGGAGTCCTCAGCACAGGAGAGGCATGGACTTGTTGGAGTGAGTCCAGAGGAGGGCCACAAATCAGAGGGATGGAGCAGCTCTCCTGTGAGGAAAGGTTAAGACAGTTGGGCTTTTTCAGCCTGGAGAAGAGAAGACTCCAGGCAGACACCATGGCAGCCCTCCAGCACCTAAAAGGGGTTTGTAAGAAAGATGGGGACAAACATTTTGTCAGGGCCTGATGTGATAGGACAAGGAATAATTGGTTTTAAATTGTAAGAGGGTTGATTCAGATTAGATGTAAGGAAGAAATTGCTTTACAATGAGGGTGATGAAACACTGAAAGAGGTTGCCCAGATATGTGGTGGATGCCCCATCCCTGGAAACATTCAAGGCCAGGCTGGCTGGGGCTCTGAGCAACATGATCTGTTCAAAGATGTCCCTGCTCATGGAGGTTCAAAGAGCAGGGATTTTCCTGGTTTTATGATTACATGATTATGATTATAAACACACCATGTCCTTTACACAGAAAGACTATTACAACATATAATTATATGGAAGTGAAAAAAAAGGAAAAGTGTTGCTGCTTCACAGATAATTTGCCGTTGCTTTTATATTCCCTGGCCTTGTAAAGAGCCGTTGGGAATTTTCTTGCCTAATGCTCCAGCAGTAGCTCTCCTTTGAGCTTCTTATCTGTCAGCTAAAGCATTTTAGATAAGGCTTATTCCATACACCTGACTTTTCAAGCACCTTGTGCCTGCAAACCTGTGAATGAAAGTGGCGACTACAACATGTCTCAATGCAGCCACGTAAGCACCTCCTTCCGTTCTGTTTTCTGTATGAACACAGGAGCATCTCCACCTTGTGCACCCGTAGTAGTTTGGGGTAGGTAGAATGGTATTTTCAGTGTATTTTTGCCAAAGAATATTTATCTACACAACAGTCTCTGGCAGGATTAGAGATTCCAACAACTGGAATGCACCTACACAGATCCTTGCGATTAAAAGAACCCTCCCTCTTTTGAATGAGGCAAGGAATATATAGAATCACAGAGTGGTTAGAGTTGGAAGGGACCTTAAAGATCTCCCAGTTCCACCCCCTGCCATGGGCAGGGATGCCTTCCACTATCCCAGCTTGCTCAGAGCCCCATCCAGCCTGGCCTTGGACACTGCCAGGGATGGGGCAGCCACAGCTTCTCTGGGCAGCCTGTGCCAGGGCCTCAGCATCTTCACAGGGAACAGCTTCTTCCTAACATCCAATTAAAACTATCCTACTTCAGCTTAAGACCATTTAATAGATGCATTTACTATCTGCCAAACATATGCATTGGCTGATCAGACCATGACTGGTTTACAGGCAGAAAAATGCAGTTACTTGTTTGCTCTTCAGGCACATTTCAGAGCATGTCTATAAATTCTCTTTCAGTCCCCACAGTCCAGTGCATCACAAGCTCATTGCTTATTTTCTTCTGGAGCATCCAGCTGCAGTGCTTTGAGGTGAGGACACCAGTCAGTTCAAGGGCCTAATGTCTGTCTGGAGCAATGGGTACTTGGCTGAGGGAGACCTGAATCCCTGCTCAGATTCCAGAGTGGAATCTGGGAGTTTTCTAAAGCAGTGTCATCATCAATAGTTCTGATTTTTATCCCTTCCATTTTAGTTCAAATTTAAAAACTAAAGCAGGGAATGTAGGGGACTCTTCACCTCATAAATGCATCTGTAAGGGATACATCTATTTTGGAAGGCTGTTTTTTGGAGAAAGCACCTGCAGCATGAGAGCTAACTTCAGTAACTATCCCCTAACATTTATGTAGGGCATTGTAAATCGATGGAGCATAAACCAAGGTGGTTGTCCAGTGACAAGGTTGATTTCCCTTTGTCCTTCACCAGTGTTTCAACTACAGACCTGGGAGGAGCATTTCTGGTTTGGAGACAAGATTACCCAGGTGAACACTATCTGAAAGGGAAAAAGAAGGAGAGTAACTAGTCTGAGTTATTAAAACATGACAGGAGCTTAATTTCGTCCTCTGTTCTCTGCTGACTCACTCTGACCTTGAACAGGGCCTCTTTATGTTTTCCTGACCTTTAGAAAGGACTAATAATATTTTCTGCTTCTTGGAAAAGGATGTGAATATAGCTCAACATTTCTAATGCGCTCATATGGAAAGCACAGGGGGGACACAAAGTTCTTTTTCCATGTGGCACATGCAGGAAGACTTATAACCACAATAACCGTAACATTGTAAACTGCCATCCAGGTTGTGCTGTCCCACACAGGACATTACCTTTTTTACCCCTCTATAATTGCTCTTTTTTTTTTTGTCCTGAAAGAGTCAATCAAAACAACTCTTCAAATCCAAGATTTGAGCTTGGAAAGAAAAAACATAAATTGTTGTCCTCTTACAAATATTTTGGTGATTTTGCTCAGAGAGATTCTGGCATCACTGTCTGATTAGGGGCAGTGTCTACTGATTTGGGGTAAAATCCCTTTTAGCATATATTACCTTCTGCCACAAAACATCTGGCAAAGAAATGCTCAGCAATGGAAAACCCTGGAAATGTCACTCCTGCCATGCTTGAGCCTCTGATGAGGTTGTAGTTTGATGGCGGAAAAAGTTCCGAGCAAACAGTAGCAGTATTTCAGGTAGGAAAGGAGACCTGTATTCTGAAATGAGGATTTAGGAAACTCTGTGGACATGTGCACTGTCTGTACTTTTATACAAAAGAATATTT
The DNA here is from genome assembly GCA_013399195.1 of Dicrurus megarhynchus. Lineage (NCBI taxonomy): Eukaryota > Metazoa > Chordata > Aves > Passeriformes > Dicruridae > Dicrurus > Dicrurus megarhynchus. The sequence continues at coordinate 698,167 of VXAD01002564.1, read as the reverse complement.
TATACAATATTACTCCTTTGGACCTGTGAGTGTGACTTTGATTCCTGAAAAGGTTCTGAAACAGCTGTTAAAAAATAACTCTGTAAGTACCTCAATGATTATAAACTGATAAAGGAAATAGCCAACGAGGATTGTTAAGACTGGATCATGTCAAGCCTGTGGAGTTTCTGCCTTTGGCTGCTTAAGTGGCCTAGTAGGGGAGAAAAGGGAGGTACAGCTCATGTGATATCATCTCAATCCCAGTGACATTTCTGCTGCTTCCTCATGACATTCCCAAGAGCAAACTAAGGAAATACAGTGTTGATGTGGTTGTGAGAAGAAAGGTGTGCAGTGGTTGGAAACTTGCTCCCAGAGAGCGCTCACAGCTCTTTTAGGATGCTCTGTTCTGGCCCTGGCTCTGTTCTGCTCAGTTTGGAGGACAGCAAGAGAATATTGTCATAGTGTTAGGGACTGGGAAAATAAATCAAGGTTGCGAGTACTGTGGACACAAGCATCAGAATTCAACATATGCTTGAAAATTTAGAGAGAATCTGAAATGAAAACAGCTAAAATTCAGCAAAGACAAACCCAAAGTCTTCCTCCTTTCAGAGGAGAAATTCAGCAGCCAAGCACAAAAATGGAAGTTACCAGCTAGGAAGCATCACAGCAGAATTTTCTGACTGCACCGTACAGATTTAAGGTAGCGTTTTGTCTCCTAATACCTAAATGTGAGGACAGTGAAGCACTGGAATGGATTGCTATGATGACAATGAAATCTCCCGTTGGACATTTTAAAAGAACAAGGGAGACAAACACCTTTTGAAGATTTCTAGCTATCATTCACTAGAGAGTCTCTTTTTATCCCCTCACATTCCTGGTGTTCTGTGATCCACACTACAGAGCTCCAGTCAGGTACACGTCAACGATCAGATACTGCTGAGGAAGAGAAGAGCTTTGTTCTGACAATAAAACTCTCTTTCCGTAGGCAGCAGTAGCAATTGTTCCACTTTCTGAAGTAGCAGTGAACTGCCAGCTGGACTCCTTTGTCTCGGCTGGAAACAGTAAGTAGAAACAGGCAAGGGAAAAGCACAGGAAAGTAACCAGCATAAGAGGGGTAGAAAATGTTACTCCTAAAAAGGAAGATTGAAAAGAGAAGGTTGAGAAATGGTGCAGCAGCTTGGAAGGGATTGATGCAGTTGGGGCAACAACTTTGCATGTCCATTTAGGGATGAGCAAAAAAGAATCCGTTTCCCTTTCACCTAAAAGCCTTCAGCAGGATATCAGGATATCTGTCTGAAAGTGTGGCAAAGCGCTACTACCCAGGGATATTGATTTCTTAAGGTGAAGATAAAAACGTCAGGATGGTGTCCAGGTACTTTTAGCCTGCTTCAGTGCAGGATGTTGGGCAAGAGGATCTCCTGAGACTCCTCCCAGCCTGCCAGATCTGTGAATTTATCTTTGGCAAGCATTTCTTTTGGCATGGGGGTAAAGCGTAGGGAGACGGAGCCAAATGAATGTATCCGGGAAAATCACTGACTCTGATAATGAGCGTGAGCCCTTTCTGAAGGAAAGAAAACAACTCTGTTGCAACGTGCCACTGCCAGCATGCTTTATAAACATCATTATTTTTATATTGTTTTTGCAACTCAGACCCTTCCAGACTCCTGTTAAGGCCCAAAATTGCTTACAGGGGCCAGGCCACGTTGTAACTTGTAGTGTTTGTGTCCTGTTCTCATTTATGCTCTGGTAATTCTCCTGAATTTTGGAGGACATCTCTTGTGAAGCTCTCCATGGATCAAAATGTGCTTTCAGTAACAGAACATGATGCACACAAGAGTTGCTTTTGGTCTGCCAGTATGGTAAAATGTCTATTGAACGCTCATTCCATTGACAGTTAAATACAGTTCTGGAAATTCTCATCCTGCACATTTATTTCCAATTTGCTAAAATCAACTGGTGAGGACTGGGACTGCTGCCAGAACATGCCTTAACATCAAAAGTCTTCTCATCCTCCATCAGCATCTGCTTAATTGAGGCTGTAGAAAAAAGCATCTACTGCTTTCCCTCTGTTCAGTGGTGAAAAGAAACTGCCTTTGCATTTGACAAGCTGGAAAAAGTTAAAATATTTGACTGTTAGATGGAAAATCATCCAGTGAATGCGAACCCAAAAAATGACACTGTTTCATGTGTTACTACATGGAAATCCAAGTGCAGGCAATACTCACTGTGCTCTTTCAGAAGCCACAGAAATTCTCTGCTTTCCCAGTTAGCTGGGTTACTGTTCATTTTTGAGAGACAAACCTTTCAGTGACTTTTCCTTTTACCATAATAATTTTTCCAGAGGAAAAATGATTTCATGGTGTATTACTGGGCCTGCCAGCAGGAAGAAATAATGAGCCTCCCTTTGCCATTCTTAAGCAGAGAATTTGTTGAGAAAACAGCCCTCGCCACTCTGCAGTTGCATGGATGTGAAAACAGCCATAAGAACTCTGGAGTGTGGATTATTGGTGCTGTTAACTGGGGAGATAAGCAGCAAAAAGATGAAAAACACAGTAACAAACACTTTAGCCAGAATATCTGCTTTTTGTAAGGTAAAGAAGAAATCTTAGAGGCAGGAATTCTTCCATTAATTGGCAGTACAGCTGTACATCTCAAAGTGGGCATCCAGCAGCTGCTAGATCAGTCTGCCCCCCTGAAGACACTGAAATGGTTCCTGTGCCACACATTTACCCCTGTCATGGCCCTCCATGTCCCTGGGCAAGGCTGTCCTGAGCTCTCCTGATCCAGCAAGGTGGAACAGCTGCCTCAGCCACACAAACAGCTCCCTCCTGAGCCATGTCCTGCTGCCTCCTGCCCGCTTGGGGCTCACACACCGAATTTCCCACCCAAGTGGAGGAGCTGAAGCTGCTGGGGAGGGGGACAGCAGCACGATGGTTGGATGGGACAGAAATATCAGGGAACTTCCATTCTTTGGGAACAAAACTGTGTGCTCCCAGCCCCACCATGGGTTTGCCCTGCAAGAAGAGCCATGGAGAGATTTGCAGTGTTAGTTGGTGCATGGTTTTATCTGAGAGCCTGGGATCACAACAGTAGATTTGCCCATCACTCAGACTTAAATGTAAAGGGGATTAAGGCTTTGATTCAGGAAAACATTTCAACAAGAAGTTGTGTCTTTAGCAGAACACTTCAAGGGCTATGTTGAATCTGTAATAACTCCTTTTCTTTGATACTGTAAGATCTCTGTCAAGAAAGGCAGACTTCTAAATGTCTTTAACTGCACTAGCTAACTTGTGCAGTTAGAACAATGCAATAAGAAAAAAATTATCTTCAAAGGGAAATTAAAAGTATTTGACACTTATCAGAAACATTTAAAATGCATTTAAATATGGAAAGCAATGTCATAAACCTGAATCAGTCACTACAATTGTGAAATTCCCACTAAATGCTGATGAACATTTTGCCTTAGTGAAGACTGCAGAACTCTTCCCTCCTGATGGCATGGTCTGATCTGCAGTTACAGTGCCTTTACTCTAGACTCTTCTAATGAACAGCTTTACCAGAGTTTGGTTTTTTCCCTCTTCACTTTTTTTCTGAAGCTTATTCTGTAGTTTTGAAACTCTGGGTCTCCTCACTTTTATACTCGAATCTCATTAGACACAACTATATATAACAGAGGGATGAGGTCATCCTTCCCTTTGACAGAGGAAGGCTAAAACCAAACCAGGCTAGTACATAAGGTCAGAAAAAATAAAATATGTGTCTTTTGAGTACCACTAGGCATTGGAACAGACTAATATGGAACACAACAAATCTCCTCTAGAAGTTTTTAATCAAGACTAGAGCCTTTTCTCAAACCAGGCCTTAACCAAAAAATGCATTACTGAAGGAAATTGGATGGAGTTGCTTCTGTTATGGAAAGGGTCAAATAAGATTATACTAATGGCCTTTTCCAGCTTTAGAATTGCTGAGTACTTCATTGAATGAGCAAGAGAGTGAATTTTAAGTACTTTATTATTTTAAATTAAACCTCCCTTGCATAATGTGGCACTGTATTTTCTCCTGCGTTACCTGATGAAATTTTTCCTTCCCAAAAATAAACAAGGAAGAATGTCAGCTTTCCACAGTCTCTCTAAAATGAATAATGCACCACTCAAAGGGATGTTTTTTTCTGTTTATTTCTGACCCCAAAATGATTAGGACCTCTTAAGGTATTTTTAGAAATATCCCATTTTTGCAAAGTAGGCATTATTTTCTGACAGCAGAATTTGAGGGCAGATAGTAATTTCTCTGGATGTGTGTCGCTGACATTTTGAAAGTTTGCCCGTTGCTACGGGAGATGAGATAAGCAGCATAATATTAATCTCATATTTCAGTGAAGAAGTAAACATTTAAAAGCCTGTGAAGGATGGATGACACAGTCACAGATAGAGATGTAACACAACTCAGAGGTTCATTTCATATTTCCAGCTACACCTTTGAAGCAAAATGAGGAGGTATTTAATATTCGACCTGCTGGTTTGGGGATGAGCAGTCTCCAAGAGGGGCATTGAAGTGTTACAGCACTCAACATGAAAAGTGCTGCAGGGCCCTGGCTGCTGCTCGGGGAGGGGATGAACATGACACATCTTCACACTCCTCACTGTCCCTGCGCCTGTGCTCTGACCAGGATTATAAAAGGTTCAGGTTGGACATCAGGAAGAATTTTTTCATTGAAAAGGTGTTCAGGCATTGGAAGGGGCTGCCCAGGGAGGTGGTGGAGTCCCCATCCCTGGAGGTGTTCAAGAAATGATTGGATGTGACACTCAGTGGTCTGGTTTAGTTGGCAAGGTGGGGATGGGTCAGAGGTTGGACTCAGTGATTTTGGAGGGTTTTTCCAACCTGAATGATTCTGTGATTCTATTAAAAAAAAAATCACCATTAGTTTGGATAATTTCTATGGTTTGTTCTTCAAAGTCCTTCTTTTTGGCCACCTTTATTATATTTTCACATTTAATCTGCCAGAGGTTCCAATCCTTTCTATTTTCTCCCTTTGCACATGCCTTCAGATTTTGAACTTCTTCCTCCTGCCCTTGCTTGCTCTCCTGCTGAACAAAGCTGGCTGCCTTCTGCCCTTTCCTCAAGCCTTTCTGCAAAGGCACTGAACTACTGGCCTGGCACCCCTCAGCAACCTCCATCCAGCTTGCAGGAACTTAATTCTCATATTTGCCCCTTTTAAATCCTTTTAAAATGGTTCTTCATTTTTATATGGTTCCTCTTTCTGGAGCTGAGCACATCTGTAATGGATATTTGGCCTCTATAAATACTGTGCCCTGCTCAGGTCTGAGCCAAGGGCTGTGTCTTTTCTTATGAACTCCTCCTTGAAATGGAAGTATCTAAAAATTCAGTCCCAGGAAGGGAATGTAACCAGTGTGCATTGAGTTAAAAGTATTGAGCCGTTGCCTCCACGGTTGCAGATGACAAACCAGTCTGTTTGTCCTGGCACGTGTGAGGTCACCGTTTGTGCACGGCGGCTTGTCCTGTAATCACACCGAGATATTTTGGACTGGAAAAGCTTCCTTGAGGGGACAAGTTGGTTAAGTGGCTGATATTTTCCAGAAAATCAGGCATAAAGCCTTCTCTCAAGTTGCAATTCACAGGGCAGCAGGAATAACGCACATGTAAGGAAGTCAGTTCAGTGTGTTATCAGCCAGAGAAAGCAAAAGGAAATAAATGACTTTTGTTGTATCCTCATAATTTCCCTGAAACACAGGAGCAGATTCTGGAGTGATGGGAAAGGGCAGCTCTTATCAGAAAGAGTGACTGTGCATTTATCAGTATAATAAACATGTGGCCATGCCCAAACCCACGTCTGTTCCTGCCTCCTTTACCTAAGGATAGAAGGAAGTCCTAGGAGGCAGTCTTACCTGCAGACCCACGTTAAGATCACAGGAAACTGTCACATCCAATTTCAATATTCTTTCTAAAAATTCATATCCTGAAGGATCAAGACTGAAAATCCAAACCCAAGCTCTCAGAGTGCCCAATATGAGTGTGCCAAGTTTGTCTGGAAATGTGCCAGGAGACCTGTATCAAACAAGTCTGGACCTTCTTTACATAAAATTCCTGTCTAATCGAGAAGAGCTTTTGTGTAGGGATGGCTTTGAGTGTATTTGCATATATGCAGAAAAGAGAGCAAACCTTAACAGTGAAACCCAGCGTAGTGTTAACTTGGACAGGCAAATTTTGAGGGCAACTGATCAGGTGGGGAAATGACACAAAAAAGTAAACTGAAAGTACAGATAGCACTTGCTTAAGGATCTGTTGCAGCAGCAAAACTGTCCCATTCACTAACATTTCCAAGTATGTGTGAGGGAATGTCAGCTTCAGTATTCTTACCTGGCCCCTACGGAGCCACCACTGCCAGAGGAATTGTCAGGTGCTCTCTCCATTGGGGTGGGTGCAGTAAACCTGAAATCTCAATTTCATCGCTTCAAACAGAAGGAAAAACAGATCAAGTCAAGCTGAATGTTTCCCTTGACTTCTAAGCATTCTTGGAAGCCTCACAAGTTTCCGTGTGAAACTCAGAAGGAACCCCTGTGGCACTGCTGCTATGGGAAGAGATGCTCCAGGTTTCTTGGCTCCAGCTTCGGATAAACAAATTTAGCAAACAAAGAGTAAGTTAAAAGAGAAACAACCTGAACTGCAGCAAGCCAGAATTTGTTGTGGCAACATCTGGCTGAGGTAACTGCTGCCATTTAACTTATTTCCTATGCACTACCTTCCTCCTAACTTGAAGAAAGAAGCTGTTTAATGATAAGATCCAGGTAGCTTCATCAAGAAGTAACTGGCAAAGGGGACAAGCACGGCTGCACAGGGAAATTCCATCTGCTGAGCACTCTCCCACAGTCCTACAAAATCTGCACAAAGCTACATTTACCTTTCTGATGATGCTCTCCTGACTTTAATAGAACTGCCTCAATAATAGCAATATCGTTAAATAATTCTATCCAAGGCTGGAATATGCAGAGCACCAAGTGAACCAGCTAGGGAAGACTCAGGGTTAGGTGGAAATGATTGGCTAATGGATGCTTGTTCAGGGAATATCAATAACTCCTGTGACAGCTTGATACCGACTTTGAAAACAAAGAATGAAAATGAATTTATAACTGCTAAGCAGAGAAAGGGTTTAAAAACCCAGCTGGGGTTTTACCCACGTGGCTGGTCTTAGTCAAGGATTCCTAGAAGGAAATGCACGAGGTCAAGTGGTGGCTCAACCCCACTTTATCTGCAGGACAGTGACAAATGGAGGGCTGGATGGAAAACCACTCTGTGTTATGTGCAGACTTTTCCACAGTTTAAATTTTACATTTGGAGCATGTGGAATGAAGATGGAGCAGTGAATAATAATGTATGCTTCAGTGACTTTCCCTTAATACTGCAATAACAAATAGGTAATAAAAATGTCATAGACATTGACAAAATACAGACTATCCTGTTCCTTTGTTGTGTTTTTGTCCCTAAATATAACTCAATATTGTGGCCATGATCTTTGCTTAATGGTGACCTTCAAGCTTAAAAACAAATTGGCTTTGTGGTTATATAAACATACACACACAAAGGCACTCTGCTTTCTGACAGCAGAGGTAAAATCCCATTCCCCCCATAGGCTTTCTTGCTAAGAAATTGTAAGAATAAAATAACAAATGTTTTGGCTTTCCTGAGACATTTATGGGAAGTGTCAGAAATACTGTTTTCCTAGCTTCTCCCTGAAGGAGCTAGGGAATCACATCTTTAGTATACACATCTTTAATCGTAAATGTTTCCCCAAGTTGTTGCATTCTGCGTATTCCCAGTTATTGCCTTTTTTTTTCCCAATGTAAACCATAGTGTACGGCCTGAATTAGGGGCAGTCCTTTCTCTTTTCCTACTGTTTACCTAATTAACCTGTGGCAGAGAGAGAATTATTAGAATTCAGGAATTTTTTGATCCTCAAAAACCATCTCTCTCTGGTCCTTTAAATTATCTTTCCTGTCCCTTCTTTTGTCCTTCCCAGCCTCCTTCTCTGGTAACTAAAAACCATTCCAGGATACAAATCAATGTGTGTGTTATGGAGAAAAAAAAAGTCTTTAGTGCTTTGGCTATGAATAATATTGAAGAGGTTTTTATTTTAAAGATTTGAAACACAGCAAAAGCTAAGGCAAAGAAAAAATATTTTTAGGAGGGAAAAAACAATCTGAGTTTGCCAATGGGGTGACTCTCCTTCCTCCCACAGGGAAAAAAAAAAAAGCCTGCAATGGCTTTTCCAAGATTTTTGGTTTCAATATGATTTTATACCAGGAAAAGAACTAGCATGATTAATCTCTAAAAAAAAAAGGAAGATAAAGAGATTGGTTAAGGAGCCTTCAAGGCAAACAGTGGTCATCACTGTAGGTCCTTTGTAAGTCCTGGCAAGATATTCTTGGGGAGGGCTGATGGCAATTTAGCCTTTGACTTCCTCAAGGCTGGGATTTAACCCTGAAGGGAAGGGAAAAAATGTGAAAACCTTCTCCTGTGTTGCACTGTAAGTGCTTCTCAGCTCTTTCTTTGGGCAGGAGCAGCCAAAGGTTAGAGCCAGCTCTGGCAGAGATTTTGGGAGCCTGAGAGCATTCCCAAAAAGCAGATGCTGTCCTGAAGGCAAAGAACTCTGAGCTGCACCATTGAGCAAGTGAAGAGAAAAAGGAGCATTGGCATAGGAGGCTCCATAAGGAGGCTTTGCTCCTTCGACAGAAATCACTCCTGATGAGAGAAGCATTTTCAGGATTGCTCTGAGACATCAGTGAACCCCCCAGACAGCTCCTTGGCATCTCTGCTGAAACTCAGATGTGACCTGTGGGCACGGCCTTTCTGTACTTTCTTTCCTAGAAGGCTTAATTAACTCCAGCTGGATTTGCAGGAATCCTGAGGATTTTCTCTAGGAGCACAACCTCTTGGAGCACAAAAGCTCTGACAAACACCTGGAGTTTCTGATAGCTGTATCATTATCTCACCTTCTTTGTGAAGCCAGGAATAAAAGAGAAATCTTTTCTGTTGTATGTGTTACTTCCCTACACTGCACTTTTAAGCCACTCAGACTGAAAATTTCCGTTTCTTTTCTATGCTCTTATTCTGAAAACTGCAGTGATTGGTGTTTACCTCTGGCTTCAATTCTTATGGCTATAGGTCTTCTGTGCATGGTTAATCACATCTGTGCAATAACTTTTGTAGTGCTGTTTCTTCCCCCAGTGATACTAAGAGTGGGTATTTTCCAGAATTGTTGTGCCACCATTTTTTCATGGTGCTGCCTAGTTTAGCTTTGCAAACACAACCACAAGGGTGACTACAGGTTTAAGAGTTTTCTCACCTGCAGGATCAGCCAAACGGAGTTTCCATGTAAGGAAACCCTCTTGAGAAGTTGCCTTTCCCAACTCTAATTTCTCATCCAAGTCCTAGAGTTAAAAGAGTTATTTGAAGTCCCACCACAAGCACATGCAAGCACAAGGCAGCTTTTCCTCCAAACAGCTCCTCTCTTGACCACCATCAGCCAGATTTCCAGGCTGCTCCCTGGGGATGCAGCAGGACCAGCAGTAAGCACTTGCTGTTGTTTGGTATCAGCTCCACAGCATATTTCAGAAGAGCTTGTGAGGCTGGGTTTCTGAGAGGTCTGTACCTCAAGAGGAAGTGTGAGTAAATACCTAAAGATGCAGTCAGTCTGCTTGAAGGGCAGAGTTCACGCTAGATGGGCTCCCAGAGTAGAAGACAGAGATTCAAGCACTTGAGAAGGTTTCTGACAAGCTACAACCACAGATGACTGGAACTATTCAGATCTAACAATTTGGTTTGATCATATTTCTAGCTCTGAGAAGACATTTTTTGTAAAAAAATGATAAGACATTTTTTGTAAATGCAAAACATTGTGCCCATTGAGCTCCAGCATAACTCTTCATTTTAGAAAGTGGCTGAACAATTTCCTGGGCGAAGCGATATAGAACTGAAAAAAAAAATAAAACGAGCACTTGACAAAACCAAGAAGTGATAAAAAACCCTCAGAGTAAATACAATATTATGGTCCTTTTTCCATGAAGCATCATTTATACAACACATTTATCACATCTATATAACAAGAGTTTTTAAATTATGACTATTCATTCTGTATGACTTCATGAAACAGCATTTCAGAGGGTTTTTTCCCCAGCAGTTTCAAGCCATGAAATGCTAGAAACCTTGCAAGGCAGTTCTCTCAGAGCTTGTTCCCACTGCGGAGCAGGCACGCAGTGTTGGCGTGATCCTGCAGACTGTGCACTGCAGGGATCTGAGTTCCCTGCTGCAGGAAGTGAGTAACTCACTTTGACTTCAGTGGCAGTTACTCATATCCTGTGAGAAGATGAGTGGGAAGGGGGGAAACACACAGGGAGAGGAGGATCCAAGAAAAGAGGGAGACTGTGGTGGGAGGGAGATGCACTGACAACCAGTGAAGCCTCAGTCATTTGTGGTCCTCACTTTGTGGAACAGCCACATTTACGAGAGAAATTTCTCGTAATGGGGGGAACACAAGTGGTAGGACAGTAAGATGAGCCCTAATCATTATCATTTCCTTGGGTTTCTTTTTACAGTTTGAGTCACATAGAAAAAAATGAAAATGTTAAATACAACTGCAAGTTTGTGTCAGAGACAAACACTGTATGTGTGTGGGGTGGCTGTGTACATATTTATATGCACAAGATATAGGATTGGGTTTGGATATTTAGGGGCAAAGCTGGAAAACACACTTAGAAGTTAAAGCCTTACTACATGCATTACTTCAATTATCAACCCTGACTTGCCTTTGCTTTATGGATCAGATCCAGGAATAACTGTGTGTAATACTTGACAAGAAGAGCCCTTACTGTGTGCAGCAACGTGTCACTTGGGAATCTAGAGAGCACTTGACACCTAGATTCAGGCTTGCCCAGTGCCCAGCTGGATCTGGATTAATCCAGGTACAGCTGGATTAATGGCCACAAGCCTTGGGCCACAAGCCTTGGGCCAGTGGTGACGAACACATCAGCTGCCTTTGAGGGGGCAGGAACCATCTGTGTTTCTACAATATTCACTCTGCCATTCCAGCAGAGCCATGAAGGGGTTCAGCCAACGCTCAGGGAAAGCTGACTGCACTAGAGGCAGGCTTGGATCCAGTTTTCCCTGAAATTTGGTGATTCTAGGGTCTGGCATTTTTGCTCAAGCTGGTGTTTTACTGCATAGTGTGCATGGGCCAATAAACAGAGCTGGCTACAGCAGCCCCAGCTGACATCGGCATTCTCCAGTGTATATAGCTGGGATTGGATTGATTTAGTCCCTTCCTTGGATCATTAATTTCTGCAGTAAGTCTGGGGGCAGACAGGGAGTATGATGAGAGGCTGATCCATTTCTTCCCAGCAGAGGCAGTTCAGGACATGCACAGCTTGGAGCAAACGGTATTGTACCAACAGACCAGGCTGTGCTCACACATAAGTGCTGAATCAGGCTCAGAAAGAAGGCCAAGTCTAATGCACTGTACTTAAAATGCTTCCTGAAAGGTTTTGAAAACCTCCAACATCAGTGGAGATCGTGTTCCTAAGAAATGGGTTCAAAAGAGGTCAGGACAGGTTTATTTTTATATTGTGAAAAAGCCAGAGGTACTTTAAAAAGTTCAGCAAACCACTTGCCTGCCATTAAGGAAACCAGCAGTGCCACCTGGAAAATACTGTGCCTAAAATCACAGGGGCACAGAGCTTCCCAAGGGGGACAGATCTTCCAAATTTTTTTTTTAAATCACTGTCACCCCACAGCCCACTGCACACACAGTATCCATCCTGGCTGGGAGGGAACTGTAAGCTCACAGAAACCTTGACCTTCACAAGTAAGAATGAGTATTTATAAGGGAGAAAAAAATTAGGAAGGGTGACAGGAGAGGGGTGAGGACAAAAATTATTTCTCTTCTCCTCCTTTCCTTTCCTTTCCTTTCCTTTCCTTTCCTTTCCTTTCCTTTCCTTTCCTTTCCTTTCCTTTCCTTTCCTTTCCTTTCCTGTCCTGTCCTGTCCTGTCCTGTCCTGTCCTGTCCTGTCCTGTCCTGTTTCCCTTTGGCAAAGAATCCCCTTCTCCAGACCCTGACAACAGGCATGATAAAGCCCATGGCTCAGAAGTTTCTGATCTCCTCTGGAAGTTCCTGATTACAGCTTCTCTCTCGTCAGACAGCAGCTGAGTTTTTCTGGAGGAAGCAGTGCTTCCACAGCAGCATGAACGGTTTTTGGGCAGCAGAGCCAGCTGCAAGGCTGATGGGTTTTGGGAGGACAGCTGTGCCAGGTCCTCGAGGGCAGAGAGCCCTTGAGGGAGCACAGGGAAGTGACTGGAGCGAGGTGCCATGACAGTTTAGCAGACACAGACAGCACCTGCCAGATACCCACAGAGGCCAGGCAAAAATGGGATGTGAAAAGCTTTGCAAGGTGGATGTAGGAAATGCTGGGTTGAGGGGGAGCATCCATGGGATCAAGCTGGTGAATCCAGCTGCCTTAGCTTCAACTCAGTGTAAAGGTAGAAGGGGTGATGGGTCAAGGAGACCAGATGCAGAAATAGTAGGTTAACAATTGTGTGATGCCTGCAGTATGTTATATTTATCATCTATCAGTGAATTACTCTCCTCCCTCTTTCTATCTCCCATCTTCTGACTCTGAATAATTTTGCTGTACTGACATACCTCAGTTTAGAATAATCATTTGTATTTCTCATGAGTCTGGAAATAGTGTCTGCCCACAGGGAGCGTGGGACAAGCACATAATTCCCTGACCAGAAGCAGAGGTACCAAAGTCTCCTCCATACAGACACCCACACTGGTTCTCAGGTGGCACATCATCAGCCCTAGGGGAGAGAAATTGTCAAAGGATGTATGGTGACCTCAGTACTCAATAACAAAACATTGTGCACAGTGTTCACCTTTTGTTTTCTATTATCTGTCCTATATTTATTTTAATTAGTCACCAAATCTGGCTAGCTGTGTTTGGTTCAAGTCTGTTCCAGGAGTATTTAGGTCAAGCCAGCCTACCCTTAAGAGAGGCATGAATTGTATCCCTCTGAATGCTGTGCCTGTGGAGTGAATCTGAGAACTCCCTGAAGTCCCTCAAACGGGACTATGCTTCTCCCTGCTCAGCACCTGAAGCTGTTTTTAGCATTGATATGCCAAAGTAGGTATCTCCAAGCCTATGTGATAAGTAAACACAGCAGACTTGGGAACAATGTACATGTACATCTGCAAAACCCCTGTCCCACAGCCTCTCTGAAAAGACCATTAAAGAAAACATTCAGTGAGAACAGTGAGAAATGTCTGGTCAGCTTAACCATTAACACAGACTGAACTATTCAACCTTCTTTATAAAGGCAAACTTGTGGGCAGCTCTTGTGGGATGACATTTTCCTTGGGTGACATCACTCTACAGTAATCTCTTGAAAATACTGTGATGAAACATGCAAGGAGAAAAGTATTCTGACCTTCCCAGACACCTGTGAGTCATCCCAGACTGCTTTTTCTATCTCCAGAGACAGTTACAAAAGGTAGCTTTCTGAAAGCTGACAGGGACAGAGGCACTAATACAAAGAGTAATTAAACATTGTTGATATATTCTGGCTCTCTCGACCTTTCAGGCAATCAGGCTATTTTCCCCCCAATTTATAACCATTTCACAAAGTTTATTCATTGTATATCTCCATCCTTTGCAATATTAAGGCATGCAAGCTTTAAAAACCTGATTAAATGGTTTCCTGGTTTTTGGAGCATTATTGTGCTGTCTGTGAGCTGGTGGCACCTCACTGGCTGCATGGGGGAGAAAATCAGCCTCAGACAGAAAACTCTAAAAATACAGCTTTCATATTTTAGTCTCATGTCCAGAGGACACTGTGGCTTTGGTCATCGTTGCGCTCCTGGTGACAAAGGGACACACCTGCCTCTTTAAGCTGCTGTTGAATTACAGCAGGCCCTAGTCCTTCCTTGGTCCTTTTATCCAGTCAGACTCCAGGCACAGATGCAGTGTGGTGCACACACGGACCCTGTCTGCATTGGGGAACTTGATTGGTCTTTTGAGTAACTTGCCCCATCCTTGCCCCTCACACACACATTTGCCACCCTCCCAGGTAACAAAGGCCAGCTTTGTCCCCAGCTGATGTCACCTCATCTTGTGGCTGGCATGAAATGGAGTGGTTCTGTGGTTCTTTGGGTAGATCTGCTTAAAGCTGCTGCTATGAGAGACACAAAGGAAATCCTTTCCCACTGCTCCAAGATAAAATGCTGGGTTTGGATGGACAAAGAGTAACACCTGTCCCTCCAGATGGGGTATCTGTGCAATTTATTATTGCAATAATAAAACATTGTGCACAATGTTCACCTTTTGTTTTGTAATAACTTTTCTTTGTTTATTCAGTTTAATTAGCCACCAAATCTAGCTGTTGTAGGGGCTTCCTGGCTCAAGTGTCTGTTCCAGGAGTATTTAGGTCAAGCCAGCCTACCCTTAAGAGAGGCATGAATTGTATCCCTCTGAATGCTGTGCCTGTGGAGTGAATCTGAGAACTCCCTGAAGTCTCTCAAATGGGATTCTATTCATCTTCATGCTCAGCACCTGAAGCTATTCGACCTGGGGTTACAGACTGTTCTGGAATGGCAAATCTTTGCATCCCTTTTCCACTTTTACTCTGTGTCTCTGTGCAAAGACTGGAAGCTGTGACTCCCTCCTCCCCTTGGGTATATTGACTCACACTAGAACATGAACCACATCCACGCATTCTCAATCCGTCTGTGTGGATGAGTGACAATTTGAGTGATTCCAGGGGAGGTGGAACATTTCTGAGGGAAAAGCCTGGCACGGAATCTAGTGTTTGACAGAGTGGCGTGTGGGTATCCCTTGAAAACTGTAAGCAAACATGACCACAAACAGTTTAAACAGAAACTTTTTGTTCTCTACAGCTCTGTGTTCTTCTAGACTAGAAGACTGACCTGAAGATGTGCTCTCAAAGGACTGAACTGAAGATTTTGAAAGAAAGGAATCCATCCAGGTGGTCACAACAAGGAAGAGTGTCTCCTTGTAACCAATTTTGGCACACTTCTTTCCTCAGCACAGGGTTAAGGAAGGTTAAAATACCAGAACAATGCATTTCTGGCAAGTGCAGCAGCTGCTTCTATTGTGTCTGGTCGAGAGTTCCTGAGTACGTCAGGATTATGAAACAGAAGTAAAAAAGAGAATTAAAAGTTGTGCAGTGCAATGCCTTCTCACAAACATTCCAGTGCAGTCCTGCCCTCCCATTTCTGGGAAATCCCATCCCCTTTGACCTCAGTGGGGCAGAGTAATAAACCTCTGCTAACACCAGAGATCAGGTTTTGTGCGTGTGCTGGGTCGGAATTAACGAAACACGGACTAAACACAGGATGAAAATGGAAGGGGCGGCCAGAGTGGGCAAGACCAGCTGCACAGCACCACGTGGTGTTCAGTTCCAAAGAATCCAGTGACACAACCCCAGACACGGAAACCACACCACCGTGACCACCAATACTGGAAAACCAAAGGAAGCGAGCACAGGTGATCAAGGACACTGTTAAGGTGCCCATTCCCTGCAAGAGTAAGAAACTTGTTAGATGAAGTTCCTGGATAATCTAAGAAATAATCCAGTTCTACGCCATGAAGAGGTAACAAGTAATTTTAACAATTCCTGTCACTAAGGCTGGGGACAATGTTTTTTTGAAAAGCCGTATGTCACAACACGCTTGCTCTGAACACAGGTGAGTCTGGAAAATGTACAGTTAACTGCCAAAATTCTGCTGTCCCTCAGTGTCAGATGGGATGGAAAGAGAGGAACCACAAGTTCCCCTTATAAGGGGAACAACAACTCGTTTGCACTTTAACTTTGTTATTTTAGAAGTTACGTTATTGCAGCTTTATTCTGGCAGCCACCAAGCATAAAGAGCTGTACAGGATATAGGCACAAACCTGCTTACTGTGGTAAATATTATTACTTCATTACTCTAATGAGCAGATTCATTTCTGACTGCTCCATAGGATTCTTCCTGCTAAATTTTCTCTGAAAGGAATGGATTTTACATTTTGGTCTACAATTTACTGTGTATTCCACAGCCCATCAAAGTCAGGACTTCAGATGAGGTTAATATCCACTGTTACACAACACACAATTAAATATGACCTAATCATAAAGAACAAGTCACACAGTTCAGGATCACTGGCATCTACAGATGCCAAGCCATTTTGTTAAATCATACAAGCTCATGACACAACTTTTATGAAAAGAAAATTGATCCCTCACTACCCAGCTACACCTAAGATTAAGAACACTGCCTTTTATCACGCCTCACCTCCTGAATTCTTTCTCCTGTTAGAGAGGTTGGCAGGGATTAATTACTCAATTACTTTTAATTGGTCAATTAAGGACCAGGTGGAAGGAACCACACAGGTGCAAGTGGATCCCTACTCATTCACCTGCAGCTGCTGCAGAAAACCCACAGAGGAAGCAGCCAAACACAATTGCTCTCAGCTGAGAAATACCAATGCCAGAGCAGGATTGCCCTTTGCACGCTTGAGCACACCAGAACAAGTCAGAGTTGCTCGTTCTGCCTCACTGGAGGATTTTACTCTCTCGAAGCACACAAGGGAACTCCTCCACAGCCTGTTGGAACCACAGGAAGGATTTCTCTTGCTGTTGACCAACACCAGCAAGGGCAGATCCCACCCTGTGGTGCTCCCTGTGGATCTGTCTGGCACACTGAAAGCCTCAGGATTTGTGCATTGCCTGGGAATGTCAGCTCTCCTTTGCTAAAGCACTCAGGTTTGAGCTCTTGCATGCCTGAAGCAAGCTGGAGCACTCCACCCAGATCCACTGTAGGCACCTTTCCATAGCTGGCTCCCACAGTACAAATTACAACCATGTAATTTGAACCAGTTCCATCATTTTATGTTCAAACTCAGTGCCTTTTGGGGAAGGATGATGACATCATGCATCCTTTAGAAATCAAATTTAGGTGTGACTTGGCTTCTCCATTGTTGAGGCTGAAGGCATGCCCATGCTGCAGCCTTAGGCTTGACTGATGCTGCAGGGAGAGAGGAGGAGGGACACTAGATCTGCTGTGAGGGGGCATTGCACACTCACTCACTGCCCTTGAATTAATGCAAGATGGTTTTTCTTCCTCTCTGCAGTGCTTCCCTTCCATCATTTTACACGGTGCCTCTGTAAATCACACAGGAGCTGCACAGAGAGGCACATGCCCTGCCCCACTTTATGGTGCCCAGGACAGCCAGGATGCCTCCTTAGCTTTACACACACGTACCCGGTACCAGTGAAATAGAGGATCTGCTTCCACTCCATCAATCACCATTTGACAACAGCTGGACAATTCTGGTGGCTTTTCTGTAGCAGAAGTTGGACAAATTACTGCACTCTCACTGCACTGCCACACAGGGAAAGCTTCCTGGCAGCAGCCTACTGTCGTTTTTAAAACACCACCAAGGGAAAACCTCCATTGCCAAAGCTCTGCCTTCAACCCCAAGTCCAGTAAACACCCAGAGTGCTCACTGGCACATGCAGAGAGGTTTATCCCAACACTGCCCAGTTTTCAGAATTAATCCTTGCTTATATTGTTTGCTGACATGAGCATTCAAAATAAAATGGCAGGCTGACTGCTAGGAGAACCCACACTTTTTCTGATACCTCTGGAAAGAAAACAGAGAGAGGGAACCAGGTTTTTTTTTCTTTTCAGCAAGGTTCATTAGGTTAGGAACAATTGTATCCTGACTGCCCTGATGTTTTTCCTTCTGCATCCACCTTCTTCAGCGCTGAAATAAAATCTGCCTTCCCCTGTTTTTCCCAATGGAAGGCACCAAGCACATAAGCCGTTACTTTTTCCTACTCATCATTCTGCAATACCTGGAGAAAACACCAGAGCAACTCCTGCAGAGGCTTCACCTCCACAATCTCAGGTGTAAGAGCCCTCTTCTTTTGAGCTCTTAGCTTCGAAGGTGTTGTGCTTTCTTTTCATGAAAGTGGCTTCTCTCTCTTGGATCATAGCTTGAGAAAACAATTGGGATTTTTCTCTAGCACTTGTGGAAAGTTAATGTGCATTTAATTGCTTTCCCACACAGCCATAGAATGGAGTACATTTTTTTCCTGAAAGAGGGCTTTTATTCCAATCTTCTCTTTTTAAGTGGGCAGGGTGGAGGAAGGATGTCTCAGAGCCAAATTACACAGTCCCTACTCAGCTACAAATTTCCACTTCACAAAATTAATTCATTTAGGCCTTCAGTGAAGCGTGTAAGAGGCTAAACCCAGGACTCAAGTAATATTTACAGTAAGCAAATACCAAGTTAAAATGGTCAGTGGAAAACTGTTTGCACTGTTGTGTTATGCTTCTTGAGTGTCAGGTATAAACAGATATTCAGAAGAAACATGGTGTAAACAGCCGTAAAATAGACAATCCTTTGTGCTCAGAGCAGGAGGTGAATGTGTTCAGCTATGTGGCCATGCTGGTTGAGTACAGCAGCAGCAAGAATATAAAATCCCTGGTCTAGCTAAAGTGAACAAGCCACATTTCCTACAAGGCTTTCCAAGAAACAAAAATAAACATAAAACCTGCATCTAAGTGTACACAAGCAGCACGTAGTCATTGTCAAGCTGCACTCCTCCAAAGCATGTTACACTATAAACACTGAGACAGAAACTTTCTGAAGATCATTTCCACTGTGGATGCCACTTACTGCAAGCACCTAAAACGGTGCCTGACATACCTGGAATGTGAAAAAAAGCTGGCAAACTTTGTTTTCTGTGCTCTTTCTTGCTAGAACATGGGTTACAGGTAAAAAGTTACTGTCAGTCAATCAATAATTTAAGTTAATAAAAGTAATTCAAGCTTTCTTCCATAGATCTTAAAGAAAAAGCTAGAATAAAACTTTTGCTCTAGCCTCAGGTTTGATGCCTGAAAATTGGGCTTTTGTTATTTCATATGTACGACTACATAACAAGCTATGTAAAACGCAAATACAATTTCTTTCTATAGAGGAGTCTGCCTTTGTCTAACAGTGAGTCAGCATCATCTGACAGATCAATTTTCTCTAAGTGTAGGATGTGGATTTTGCATATCACACTCTCCAAGGGCACCTGTTGGAAACTTGGGTCGCTACAGCGTGGAATTTCACACCACACATAAGGTCAACTCAGTGGCCTCCCAGCACATCACAAAGTCTCATCAATAGGAATGAGGCTGATATGAGATACCTCAAGTTTTCTGCCCTCCAGATCTGCCTTTCTATAATGGGGACACAACATTCCTTAACACTTTGTTGGTTCTTTCTGAAGCTGTGTCTTGTATCCACAGGATCAAGAGGAGGGACCTCAGGAGGGGTCTAATTCCACCTCCTGAGCAGAGGTCAGTCAGCTGTGAAGTCAGATGAGGTTGGTCAGAACTTTAAACAGCCAAGTCTTGAAAAACCTCCCAGGATTTTCAGCTTCTCTGGCGACCATGTTGTGAAATTTACTTGTCCTGATGTTGAAAAAGCTTTTCCTTGTGACCAGTCTGAACCTCTGTTGTTTCAGTCTCTGTCCACCACCATCCTCCTTCTGCCAAGCACCACTGTGAACAGCCTGGCCCTGTCTTTTCATAAGCCCCCAGAGGTGTGGGCAGGCTGCTGTCAGTGTCCCCAAAGCCATTCCTTTTCCCAGCCTAGCTCCCCTCATGGGGGATGTGCTCCAGCCCATGCTGAGCCTGGGGGCCCACAGCTGTAGGGAGTGTTCCAGGTGCACTCCAACACGTTCTGAGCACAGGGAACGGATCACTTTCCTCGATCTCCTGGCTCTGCTCCCACTAACATAGCCTGAGGTGCTGTTGGCCCGTTGTATTCCCAGGGCCAGCTGCTGGCTCATGCTCAGCCTGCTGTGTGCCAAGGCCCTGAGCTCCACCTGAGCAGAGCTGTTCTCCAGCCTGCCAGTCTCTGGCCTGTATTGCTGAAAACTACCAAAAACTTTTCGTATCAAATCTGTGGGGATGGCCAAGACACTTCCCCCATGCTGCACACAGCAGAAGCTCACAGATCTTCCAAGATCATCTGCAATAGAAGCCAAGATTAATTCCATATAGACATTAAGCTAAAATAATGCACTCTTCCCAGTATCTTTAAAAACAAGTGTACGGATTTCTCTGTATTCTTGTCTCTGAAAAAGAGAGCAGCTGCTGCGAGGTGTTCCTTTCCTCCAAGCATTGTTTATAGTAAAGAAGACTAGGCTTTGATCAGTTGCTTGCATTTACTAAATTGATTCCAACATCTTTGCCAGTGGGCTGCATGGATTCCCAGCATGAGATGCTCCTGCTCATTTGAAGTGGTTGAGATTGTTTTTCAATGGAATTTTCCACTATGCTCTGTACTATCTTTCTTCAAAGCACAGTTTGTTCACTGGGCAGTACTCCTTGTCCACAAAACACGCAGAACCATTGCCCAATACTTTTGTTTTCTTCCCGCGTGCTTTACGTCCATCTATTCTATTGTCTCAACCAAAGTTTCCTTTCACAGCTCTCTCGCAGGTAACCTGATACGTTTGTTACCAGCTGCTGTGTCGGCTTTGTTCTCCCCCCGCCCCACTCTCTCCAATTTGAGAGCAATCAAGGCTTCTCAAGGAAGACACAATGCCACACAGGCTGGGGATGAGCAGATGGAGCAGCCCTGGCAGAAGGACTTGGGGGTGCTGTGGGTGAGAGCTGGCCCTGCCCCGGCCGTGTGCGCTGGGACCCAGAGCCCCCCTGAGCTGGGCTGAGCCCAGAGCCCCGTGGGCAGCAGGGGAGGGGGGATTCTGCCCCTCTGCCCCGCTCTGCTGAGACCCCCCTGCAGGGCTGCATCCAGCCCTGGGCCCAGCACAGGAAGGACAGGGAGCTGCTGGAGCCAGCCCAGAGCAGGGACACCAAGGGGAGCAGAGGGATGGAGCAGCTCTGCTGGGAGGAAAGGCTGAGGGAACTGGGATTGTTCAGCCTGGAGAAGAGAAGGCTTTGGGGTGACCTCAGTGTGGCCTTGCAGTGCCTGAAGGGAGCCCACAGGAAAGATGGAGAGAGACTCTTGACAAGGGCCTGGAGTGACAGGACAAGGGGGAATGGCTCCAATGTGACAGAGTGGGTTCAGATTGGATATGAGGAAGAAATTCTTTACTCTGAGAGTGGTGAGGCCCTGACACAGGTTGCCCAGAGAAGCTGTGGCTGCCCCAGCCCTGGCAGTGTCCAAGACAAGGTTGGATGGGGCTTGGAGCAAGCTGGGATAGTGGAAGGTGCCCCTGCCCATGGCAGGGGGTGGAATGAGATGAGCTTTAAGGTCCCATTCCATTCTATGATTCTGTGATTCCCCTGCTTTTTCTAATGTACTGAAAGTAGGAGTGTTATAAATGACACAGACCCAGTAATCTCGCATGCCCTACAATTCTTGCCTGAGTACAAGGACATCACTGCCATTACAAAGTGTGCTCTGAACAGAGATGTTCAAACCCCAACAGCAGCAGCTGGACAAATCAGCACGTGATAGAGGGCAAAGGAATCCACATCTCCAGGCCCCAAACTAATGCTTTGTCCATTAGACAGCTGCAGTAAATCAATGTTTTCCCTCCTTTTTTGTGTCAGACCCAACAGAAGATACACACCTTGCTGACCAAGCTGCAGACTGTGAAAGAGCGGCTGAGAATCTACAACAGCTGAAGTATTGAAACATCAAACATACTTACGAGGGAGCTTATTTATACCTCTGGTTAAGGTTTACTTCCAAGTGTTTGATGCATAAATAGCAACTAGAAGAAAGAGCTTCCATAGTTAGGCAGTATCAGGCTGCAGAAATACAGCAGTTTTCAAGTATAAAAAAATAGAAGGCTATGAAATGAAAAGAACTGTGGTTCCTGAAAATATACACTGTCTGTCACAGTTCCCAAGTTAACAAGTGTGTGGTGATGCACATGTTAAGGTGTAAGAAGGGATCTACTATGAAGATCAAACCCCTTTTCCAGCAACCTACAAATCTCAATTTAAGACATCTCAAAAAAAAAAAAAATCCAGGAAGCCCAAATTTTTCCCTCTTTTGAAGTCCACTAGTTCAAAAAGCAAGCAAGCAACAAAAAATCATCCCACCCTAATCCCAACCATATTGAGATGCACTGGCTGTAGCTTTTCCACGAAAAACCAAGAAACAGGCCCCATGACTGACTTCAAATGAAAATCTGGCCTCTTAAGCCTCCCCAGGACATGAGCATAATAAATAAAGGACATGTGGCTTGATAAACTGCCACAGGCCTGGGGCTGTACTGTAGCCTGTTCACCTTCCAATCTCTTTTTCCTTCTGCAGTATCTGATAGTACAAGAGCTTCAGAAGAGCAGGCTAAATTGATGACTACAGATACGCACATTTCATAAAATATTATTAAGCAATGAAATACCAGTCTCATTAAGTAGTTCTGGTTTAAGTATTTGTTACAGGTAGGAACACCTTTGTCTTTTTTAATCCTCAAAACACTGTGCTGTGCTACACTTGTTCTTTCACTGGGGCAGTCAAGTGAGAGGCTGCATCTAATTCCTTAAGGATCAGCATGCTAAAGGCATTTTTAATTGCTCTTATTCATCTGGATGCAATAGCAATATGTGTAACTTTCAAGTCAATGACAGTGTATTCAATGTATAGAACCAGGTGGTTTTGATCAGGAAATGAGCAGATGTTATGTAGCAACAAACAACATCCTGCAATAACAAGGCTGGTAACTCAAAACAACAGAAAATGACCAAGTTTAACCCCAAGTTCATGCTTTGAACCCTATGTTACCTGCTGGTTTGGTGCTGGGGTTTTATTTTAAATATCAAAAGAGATACTGGTATTTCTATAGTCCTACAACAAAGAGCAAAAATTCATTCAGTGATTGTGTGAGGATAAAAACACCTCTGTGGAGCACCTTGGGGACAACGGGAATCTTGTTGCTTATGATCACAGCATTCATGTGGCAGCCACTGCTTACACTGAAAAGCAACTTTATGTAATAAGCTATTTTCAGTTTTCTCACTGCTAATTTTTACCCAGTCACCCAATGCTTCCTCACCACTGCCTGCTTTAGAGGCGCTCACCAGTTGCCAAGAGAATACACAATATCAGCAAAAGCAGAGAAATAGCACAAGCAAGTAAGAGCAAGTGTGTCAGTGGCAACAATGGAGTCAAAGGCTCATTTGTGAGTTACAAACCATAATAAATGTCAGTATCAGACACCTGCAGGTTTATTTCTTTGTAAATGCGATGCCAGTGACAAGAACAATCACTCTGCAAACATCAGAGTTTACTTATCCTTTCACATGCTCTGTAAAGGGTGGTAAACCAGCCAATGAACAATACAAATGTTTAATTACCAGTGCTGTTAATTAAAACAGATGACCATCACTGCATTCACAGCACTGTCTCCAGGGGACTCTGGACAACTCAAATGTGTCTGAGGCTTACAAAAAAACATACCATGACCATAGTGGGATTAACTTATACAAATACTTCTAATATGTAACAAATTCGACTGAAGTCATATTGAACAGAAAGCTCGTTTAAGTCAAGGAAACACACATCAATCCACACAGATCCGGAACAGAGTCCCTGTAGAAGCGTTTCTCACACAAAACCCGCAGCCGAGCTGTGCCAGAGCCGCCGTTCCCAACACGGAGCAGAGCGCGGGGCAGCCCCGCGGGAGGGCCGGGCCGGGCCGGCCGCTCCATTCCCGGTGCATCCAGAGGCGCTCCCGAGGCTCTTGGGCTGGGCCGCGCTGCCCCCTGGCGCTACGAGTCGGGCAGGGGCTGGCTGTGGCTGCCGCTCCGCGTCTTCAGCTGCGACTGGGCGATGTCGGCCAGCGCGCTCTGGATCTTCTCGAGCAGCACATCCCCGCGGTACACGACCTCCTCCAGCCGCGCCGCCGCCTCGTGGTTCTCCTCCTCCAGCCGGTACAGGCTCTCAGCCTTCAAAGTAAAACCGGCATGATGCCCAAAGATTTTGGCTTTTTATGTATTTTTCATATATTCGTAGCTCTGGAGGCTACTATTACATAGTCCTATTATTTTTCCTACCCTTTCCCTTTAGAACAATAAGCTAACCCTTCTAATGCGTACTTGGAATTCTGTTTAGTCTTACTCTTACAAAGAAGAAGCCTGACAAGGATGTTTTGTTTTCGAACCAGAATCTGAGAAGAGACAAGAAATGGGACAAAAAAGGCCCTGGAACAACTCCAATAGGGTAGAACCCAGGGAAAACTACCTAACCAACTACTCTCCTAATTGGACAATATTTATTAGATATGGTAATTTGTTAAATTTATAAAATTGTAGAAATTTGATGCTGGGCGTGCCCATGACCATCGGGACACCTGGAAGCTTCCAATAAAGGCCTGATTTTTATTTTACTATTTTAACCCTGTTTCAAGAGTTTCCTCTTTTGATATTAGGCAACAGGGAAAATCAAGGATCTTCAACAGAACCCTAAAGTGACTCTGCTACTTCAAGGATGCTGAGGAAATAGCTGGTGCTCCCTAAAAAGAGAAAGGTTCTCTTTTAGCCCCTCAGTTATATCCTAGCATCTTCAGAGCAACTTGGTACAGCTTGCAGCCTAAACCAGTGCATACCCACAAGGAATAAACACCAAAAAAAACGAAACAGGAATTTTAGCTTCTTTCATGCTATGACTCTTGGCTCAGTACAGCTCTTCTTATGAGGAGTATTTATCCTCTAATGAAAGGATCTCTACTCAGCAGAACTTAATTTAAACCTTTCATTAAATAGCATATTTCAGATGAAACTGTATTACTTAACCTCTTCAGTATCAAACTGCTTTTCAGTTAGACAAAATATAGTGAAATAAAACATTTTAACTTCAAAATATTTCAATACTTTAAAATATTTACCAAATTTAAATTGACTAAAACTTGTTCTAACCGAATAACAGAAAAGGCAAAGCAAAACAGTTTCAAACTGGTATTTTTTTAAAAGTAGTTATTCAGGTCCTTACAAAGTCCTGCTTGAACAAGCTGGCAAATTCTATCCAGATATTCAACTTGTGTTCTGCAGGACTTATGTCTTTAATGAAGGTTAATGTAAGAGTGAAGGACTTGACAGACCTTGGAGGGAGGGTCAGAGAAGGAAGGTGGCAAAGGTGAAAGACTAAAATTTAGAATGCAGCTCAGTGACTTCAGTCTCAGTTGTCTAATAGTTGACTGCAACTAATTCACAGACTAGAGCAGAATTTGTACTGCCAACTTCACCAAGAGGGACTCAAAAAGGGGCAGGTAAATTGTGTTGAGCATTCGTGTAGCAGCTCCTTTTATCGTTTAAGACAAGACTCAAATCTGAAACACACACCAAGACAACTTTAGTATAAAGAAAGCAGATCAGCTTAAGTACATTTCTATTAACCAAGTATTACCTACCACTTCTCAACCAAACCTATACCGCATATTTGAGAGTGTTTCAAGCACCTTCAACACCATTTCTTTGAAGACTATCAGAATACTTAATACTGCACCAAATTAAGCAACAGAAAATAAAAATCAAAACTGGAATCCAGGTGATGGAGTCCAGGCTAATTTATCTTAAAACCCCACTAGACAGAAAGTATCAGAAATTTTTGTGACATGAAGCTCTTCATTAAGACAGCAAGAAACTGCTGAAGTATCGCCTCTAAGGAAAGCATATCCCTAGTGGATAACCAGCTCCTCCTTCTGGAGCACCCTGCTTTGCCCACATCAGCTGCCACTTTGTTCAGACCCTGCTCAGTCATGGAAGAAACTGGAATTTGTCTGCAGCAGGCATTCTATCTTCAGCTATTAAAAATGCACTTACATGCAATTATGCATGAGAAGTGTTAACGAGCCAATTGAACATTCACCAATTGCTGTGACTAGCAAAGTTTCAAAATGTAACCTCCTCTGTTTAAAAAAAAACGTGATGCCACTGCCAAGTCATTTCTATTTGGCCCATTCCGTGTTAATTTTTTGTAAAACACTTCTGAATGGTTACAGAGTATCAATGCAGGTTTAAAAACTTCAGGTGCTCTTATGGGTGATCATCAGGTTTGTCAGGGAAACAGCACTCTGCATCCTTACACATTCCAAAAAGAAAATACTTGATGTAAATCTAGCCGTTAAGAATCAAAAAGAAAAAAAAAAAAGATGCTTTTTAATAAATAAAATCTGTGAAATAACAGAAAGAAATCCCCCAAAATAAAAACCAAGTTTGGCTGGTTCAAAGAAAGACTCCTTGTTATTGAAAAGTGATGGAATTATTTTGTGACAGAGCTGAAGAACTTAAAGGACACCCTGCAAACTCTTGAACTCTTGTGGAAGAACAAAAGACTTCTGTAAAGTGTTGGTTCTGCAGCTACAAAATGAAATGTGAGAAAATATGAAATATTATCCAAGGGGAAAAAAATTAATAAAACAATGCATAAAGCATCAGTACTGTTCCATCTGTTCTGTTAATATCTGAAAAAAAGGGTGAGCAGTTTCCAGTATAGTGGTGGTGTGATAAAACCACCCTTTTTTTTTAACATTCTATCAGAAAACTAAGTTTAAAATACTGTCACTGAGTATAATCTTATTTAAAACTAGATCCAAGTTCAGTATTTCCACTAAGCCTACAAAGTACTCACAGGCTACCCTCATGAAAAATTCAGGTTTGTATTAAAATCATTTTTCAACAACATGGCCTAGAGATGAAAAAATGTGTTAAAAAAAAAAAAAAAAAGGAGGATGTTTGCCTTCAGGAGTGTTCTGATATTGGAATTGGGAAAACTCCTACCTGCAAAGCTGCTGTGGATTCTTCACTGGGCAGGGAATCTATGAGAACATCGATATCCTTGGCAGTGCGAGCGATCAGAGCTGCGAACAGCTGGGCATACTCTGCACGAAACACAGCACAACTCAGGCAATCACTCAGGGAATTATGAGAAACAAGCACAACTCTGCGGTCACAATGTTATGCAGAAAGTGCCGCCGACACCCATTCAGCACTTAACCTCCATCGCTCCACGGGCTACAGGAGGAACTCTTTGCCGAGCCCGGATTTTGCATTCCCGAGCGCACTACGCCAAGGCACGTTCGCATTTAGGAGACGCAGGAAGCCGGACTCACCTTCCGTGGGGTTTACGGGCTGATCCTTGTTTATGGCCGTCTGGATGTTGCTGAAGGAGGCCGGGGGGCCGCACTGCTGCAGCACTCCGATGGCGTTACAGAACTGGTCCGCGAGCTGCCGGCACCAATTAACACCGCGTTAATCACCCTGCCCCACCGCTACAACCACCACCGGCTCACGGCGCACCCCCGCCCGCGCAGCATGCCCGCCGTGCGGAGGGTGCGCACCCCCCACCCGCGGCCGTACCCCCTGCTGGGGGGCTGCGGCGGGGGACCGCATCCCCGCATCCCCGCCCAGGCGGCGCAGCCCGTGCCGTGCCCCGCGGCCCCGGGGGAGCGGAGGC